>JAKUCM010001563.1:0-12204 GCA_023374145.1 Lepidium sativum
ATTCACAGGGTTCAACAAGCAATCGATATTTCATGATCAAGGGTGTAGTACTATTAGTAGTAGCGGCCCTTCTATATCGTATTAACAATCAAAATATGGTCGAAAGCATAAATCTCTATTTGAAAGGACTTCTTCCTATACCTATGAATTCCATTGGACCCAAAAATGATACATCATATGTATTTTCCGGGTATCATGTTTTTATGGAAACCAAAAACTACAGAGATATCGTTATAGGTCTCCATGAGTGGTTAGGGTTATGTAGGTCGTTTGATGTTAATCTAGTAGGATTAAGAGTGGGGTTTGCTTTATTTTTTGGAAACCACTAGATAATGTGGAGATTATTTTTTATGATAAGAACATACTTGATTATCATGTAACTTTTGGGAATGAATCTTGTACTTGAAGTTTCAGAGAGAACAAATGCACTGAATAATCTGATTGTATTGAACAGAGACACAATGCCTTTATATAATAACTGAAGCAAAACGAAAAAGAAGGAAGTGAGCCAACTAGCTCTACTAAGTCCTAGAAAACAGGAATAAGAACAAAGACTGAAAGAAACTATGAGACTAAGTCTCTTAGGCCTAGAAGGTGCGAAACAACTTAAACTCAATAAACCCTCCCTTGAACTGAAGCTTCACTTGCATTCAGTTCACACTGCTTATCCCAAACAGCTCACAAATCTTCCAAAATGTTACCATCTTCAAAGGCTTGGTCATGATATCAGCTAGTTGTTCTTCGGTGTTACAATACTCTAGCTTAACAACACCTTCTCTAGTCAACTCTCGAAGAAAATGATAACGTACATGTATGTGTTTGGACCTCCTGTGCATTATTGCATTGTTTGACAACTTAATGGTTGATGTATTGTCACACAACATCACCATTTCTCCATCTTGCTCATAACCAATCTCCTTTAAGACTCTTCCCATTCAAATAGCTTGACAAGCACATGTTGCAGCAACAACATACTCTGCTTCAGTTGTCAACAAAGTGACAATATGCTGCTTTCTTGATGGCCAAGATACTACTCCTCTACTCAATAAGAACACATACCCTGAAGTACGTTTGTTGTCATCCGTATCTCCTGCGTAATCACTATCTATATAGCTAAAAGACCTTGTGTATCTTCCTCTCTTGTACAAGATTCCATACTCCATGGTTCCTTTTAAGTATCCCATCACTCTCTTGAATGCAGACATGTATAGTTGAGTTGGATTTGACATGAAACGACTCACCAAAATTACCACAAACATGAGATCATGTCTTGTTGCAGTCAAATACATTAGACATCCCACCATTTTCTTATTCACAATAGCATCAACCTTTACTCCATTCTTATCATGACCAATCTTCTGACCAGGAACTAATGGATTGCAGACAGAGTTAAACTCTTGCATTCCAAATCTTTCCATTACCTCTGCTGCATACTTCTTTTGACAAATGAAAATGCCATCATTTTGCTGCATCACTTCTATGCCCAGAAATAACCTCATATTCCCCAAGTCAGTCATGTCAAATTCCCTCTTCATTAACTGCTTGATTTCTTCTAATATCTTTTCATCATCAACAGTAAACAACAAGTCATTAACATAAATACTCACGATCTGAATTTTACCTTTTATGTATTTTATAAACAAGGTTTGTTCATTTGAGCTCCTCTCAAAGCCTTCTTTAATGAAATAAGCCTCTATGCGACTGAACCAAACTCTTGGTGCTTGTTTAAGTCCATAGAGAGCCTTGTGAAGCTAGTAGACCATTGTTTCTCACCCTGAGACCACATATCCTTGTGGTTGTTTCACAACCACATCTTTCAACTCACCATGAAAGAAAGTTGACTTCACATCCAACTGATAGACTCCCCATCCTCTTTGAGCTACAAGAGCAATAATCATTCAGACAGTGTCCATACAAGCCACTAGAGCAAATACTTCTGTGTAGTCTGTCCCATACTCCTAAGCATAGCCTTTCACCACCAGTCTTGCTTTGAACTTATCCATATCTCCCATTTCATTGACCTTCGTCTTGTAAATCCATTTCACACTGATGGTCTTGGCTCCATCTGGAAGTGTTACCAGAGACCATGTTTCATTTTTCTCTATTGAGCTCATCTCTGTATCCACTACCTCTTGCTAATTTACTTGCTTTGTTGCTTCTTGAAAGCTTGTAGGATCTATGATGACCATGAGTTCAGCATTTGAAATTTCATTTCTAGAGGTATAGTCTGCTTGCCACATTAGACCTCTCCTTGTTCTGCCTCTCAAAGAAGTAGATGCAACTGTTTGAGTGTCAGTTGTTTGAAGACCCTCATTCTCTTCCTCATTTTCATCACTTTCTTCTTCTACTTCCTCTGTTTCCAGTGTGTCTCCTTCACTTCCATCATACTCGTCCTCCCATTCAAGATCCCCATTCAGCTCATTCACAAGAATATCTTCCCACACCCACATTTTCTCTTCTTCAAATACCACATCACGACTTGTAAGAACTCTCTTCTCTTTTGGATCATACATTTTGTAAGCCTTTGATTCACTGCTCTAACCCACCAAGATGCACTTCACACTCTTATCATCTAGCTTGATCCTCTTCACATCTGGAATATGAACACGACCAATGCACCCAAAGATCTTGAAATAGTCAACAGTAGGCTTCCTCCCACTCCAAGCTTCCTCTGCTATCATATCTTTCACAATGAGAGTTGGGACCTGTTGAGTACATGATTCACCCATTGTACTGCATCAGGCCAAAAGATCTTTGGCATCTTCTTCTCTGAAAGTACAGCTCTCACCATGTTCATGATGGTTTTGTTCTTGCGTTCAGCCACATCATTTTGTTGTGGTGTGTACGCTACAGTCAGCTGACGCTTAATTCCATTGTCTCTACAAAACTCTTTGAACTCACCTGAATTGTATTCCCCTCCTCTATCTATTATAAGACATTTGATGAACATACGAGTCTCCTTTTCTACTAGTGCTTTAAACATCTTAAACTGTTGAAATGCTTCAGATTTTTCCACAACAAAGAAGATCCAAGTTTTTCTAGAGAAATCGTCAATAAAACTTATCACATACCTCTTTCCGGTGTTAGATGATGGGTTGATTGGTCCACACAGATCAGAATGCATGAGAAGGAGTCTCTCGGTTGCTCACTAAGTTCTTTGCTTAGGAAATGACACTTTGTGTTGCTTCCCTTTCACACAGGCTTCACAAGTAGCCTTCCCTTGTCCAATATTAGGCAAACCAGTGACTATTTCTTTGTTGCAAAGAGTGTGGAGACCCTTGTAGCTGAGATGATCATAACGATGGTGCCACAACTCTGCTTTGTCAAAGACATTCACCTATAGACACCTTTTTCTCCTCCGTTTCCATCACTTGACTTACCAAGATGAACAAACATTCGGTTTGCACTCATGATTGATTCTGCTATCTTCCCCTTCACTAGATGAAAAATGCTACACGTCTTGTGATCTCCTCCTTTAAACAAGATATCCAAACCTTTTTCTTGAAGTTGACCAACACTCAGCAAGTTTTTCTTCAAATCTGGAACGTAGTAAACATCACTCATCACGTAGCAGATTCCATCTAGAGTGATTTTGACCACTCCCTTTCTACCAACCACCAGTTTATGATTGTTTCCCAGTTTGGCATTGTGAGTGAATTGAGTGTCAATACTGGAAAACATCTTTCTGTCTCCATACATATGGTTTGAGCAACTAGAATTTACGAACCAAGCATCACTCCTTTTGGTTCCAAAAGCTCCACATATGCCATTAACATGACTTCTTCCTTTTTTTTCTAGCTCTGCATAGTGTTCCTCATGGTTCCTGGTTGGACATTCGTACTGGAAATGTCCAAGCTTGTGACATCTGTAACATCCAATCGTGGTTTTGTTGACTGAGTGTCCTCTTCCTCTCCCTTGACTTCTGGAACCTCTATAGAAGCCTCTGCTTCTACTTCCCACATGTAGAGCTTGATCTTCTTCTTCATAAGTGTTCTGGTATGAGCCTTTTTCTTTGCATCGCACATTGAGAGCTTGAAACTCCTCTTCAATGTTGTTCTTCTTGAACTTCTTCTCATGCAAAGCCAGAGAGCTCTGCAACTCATCCACCGTCATCTTGGTTGTATCATTGGATTCCTCAATGGATACAACCACATAAGTGAACCTCTCTGTCAAAGTTCTTAAGATCTTCTCAATAATCTTAGAGTCAAGCATGTCTTCTCCATTACTTTTCATCTTGTTTGACACTGACATTACTCTTCCAAAGTAATCATCAATCTCCTCACCATTCTTCATCACCAATACCTCAAAGTCTCTTCTCAAAGTTTGGAGAAGAGATTACTTCACTTTTTCATTTCCTCCGAACTTTCTTTTCATTTAATCCCAAATGCTCTTGGATGTTCTTCAGTCCAAGATCCAGTCAAACACAACCCTTTCAAGCGTCTGAAACTGGTAGTGCTTCACTTGATGATCCTTCATCTTGGCCTCATCATAAGTCTTTTTTTGCGCAATACCAACTATTGGTTCTGTGTAGCCCTTATCCACCATGTTCCACAATCCCTTGGCTCTCAAGAGATTCTCCTTCAGTTCACTCCAATGATCATAGTGACCATCAAAGTGAGGAATTCTGGTTAAGGTCTTATCGTCACTCATCTATTCTTATCTTTTTGATTATCCTTTGTTTGCTCTGATACCAAATGTAATTGTAGTTTCAAAGAGAACAAATGCACTTGAATAGTCTGACTGTTTTCAACAGAGACACAATGCCTTTATACAATAACTGAAGCAAAACGAAAAAGAAGGAAGTGAACCAACTAGCTCTACTAAGTCCTACAAAACAGGATACAGAACAAAGACTGAAACAAACTATGAGACTAAGTCTCTTAGGCCTAGAACGTGCGTAACAACTTAACTCAACAAATCTATGTTTATGGTGTATGTGTATAGAGCTCCAGAAAGAATTAATAGGAGACAAGTATGGGAAATAATTTTTAAGATTGGTGATGCTAGAATAGATAAATGGTGTATGTTAAGCGATTTTAACGACATCATTCACCCGAGTGAAAAGAGTGGATGTCCTAAAAGATTGGATGCTACCTGCATATATTTTTCTGATATGTTTTACATGTGTAAGATGGAAGATATAAAAACATTTGGCAACTCTTTTAGATGGGATGGTGTTCGAGCTTCTTACTGGATCCAATGTAAATTGGATAGAGCTTTTGGAAATAGAGAGTGGAAATATCATTTTCTTACATCAAGTCAAATTTTCTTTGAGATAAGAGGCTTAAACCATTGGCATGTGCTTGTGCACTAAGGACGGCTCAGGAAATTTACAGGGGACAATTTAGGTGTGACCAAAGACTGCTAACTAACAAAGTAGTGACTGATTCGATTACAAAAGTCTGGCAGAGTAATAACGAAAGGGCAAGGTGTTGTGATGTTATATATACTCTAGGTAATTTTTGATCAGTCTTGAGTACATGAGAGAGATAAATTCTATTCATTCCAGGGACAAAACAGAGATGTTGCAACTCGAGTTGGAAGTGTTTCAATTAGAAGAATGCCCAAACTTTTATAGGATAAGTCTTAAAAGAAGGATATATTAGAGGCCCACAAAGAGGAAGAAACATTCTGGAGACAAAGAAGACAAAACAATGGCTCGAAGCTGGGGACAAGAATTCAAAATTTGTTCATGGTATTGTTAAAGCAAATGAATAAAAAAACATGGAGAAATTGACTGATTTGAATGGAATTGATCAATTTGTCGAGGCTTCAAAATGGGAAATTGTTTCAGAGTGTTTCCAGTCCATTCTCATCATCTGAGCCTACAAATAGAAGCAATTTTTTTCAGGGTTACTCTCAAAGTCACATATGAGATTTAGAGCTATAAGATTCAGTCTGATTTGATGTTCTGCGTAACTACAGTTTCTTAATCCGTGCTCATCAACGACAATCCTTTTGGACTTAAAAATCGGAAAGGGGACTTCGCCAAGGAGATCCCATATCCCCTTTTTTGTTTGTTTTTTGTATTAAGGCTTTGACACATCTCTTCTATATGGCGGAACAATGAGACTTGACTATAGGAATGTACTTTTCAGGTTCAGGCCCAACTATTCATCACATGTTATTTGCTGATGATATTCTTTTTATCATCAAAGCAAATGACAAGCATACTGAAATTTTAAGGGATATCCTCTCAGAATATGGAAGAGTGTCAGGTCAGAGGGTAAATGTCGATAAATCTTCAATTACCTTTGGGGCAAATGTGTTATCGGATGTGATTGAATCTATTCAAAGTATTATAAGAATCTGAAATCTTGGTGAAGCAGGAACTTATTTGGGACTACCTGAGTGTTTTAGTGGCTCAAACAAAGACATGCTCAGTTTTATTTAGGATTCAGTACAGGAAATATTGAATGGTTGATATGCCAAGAGTCTCTCTTTGGGAGGAAATGAGGCTTTGATTAAATCTATTGCCCTAGTGATGCCAATATTTGCTATGTCGTGTTTTAAGTTACCAAAGGGATCAATTTCTTCTTTATCCTCGACATTAGCATATTTTTGGTGGAACTCAAATGAAAACAAAAGAAGGATACACTGGAAAAGTTGGGAGAAGTTGTGTAGAAATTTGGTAGAATGGGCTTCCGAGATATCTCTTGTTTTAACTAGGCTTTATTGGCAAAACAAGGCTGGAAATTTTTTCAGAATCCTCTGAGTACTTTAGCTCAGTTTATCAAGTCCAAATACTTTCCAAACCAGTGTTTTCTTCAGGCTGCTATTGGTTATAGACTTTCCTTCCGCTAGAGAAACATTTTACACGGTAGACTTCTTCTCTAACAAGGTTTAAAATGAGCAATAAGCAATGAATTTGAGATAAGTGTTTGGGCATATCCTTGGATTTAGGATAAAAAACTCAGAATTTCTCTCAACAAACAAAAAGCGTTGATCTTGAGTCGAAGGTCAAAGATCTGTTCCATCGTCATAACAGTGAATGGAATGATGATTATTTGTGGAGATTATCTATCATTCAAAAATGATATTAGCATCATCAAATCCATTGAGAATGCGCAAAACTTAGTGATTCGTGGTCATGGGCCTTCTAGAAATCAGGTGATTTTATTGTGAAATATGCATATGATTTGGCATGGATGCAGAATATAAAAGAACTGATGGCTCAAGAAGATACTGTTCGTACTTCTTTAAATCTGTTGAAGGAGGAGATTTGGAAATTAAACACATCTCCTAAAATAACGTTATTCTTAAGGAGAGGTCTGAGTGGTGCTTTGCATGTCACGACCAACTTAAAATTCAGAGGTATTAAATTTGTTGAAAGTGTAACCTCTCAAGATAGGTTACAATCATATGTGGCCTCGGCTGCACCAGCTTGGCTGGATAGAGCGATGAAGAATGAGAGAATCTTTTCCTGTACTCGATGTTCTAATTGAAATTCTTTATAGTTGCTGGTTCTGTTTTGTCGATGTTTCCCTTGTTTTTATCTCTTCTTTTTGAGGATGTAATTGGGTTCCGACTTGCGCTATTAGGATTTATTAATATAACTCATTTTAGATCCGATCCTAGGTTAAACTCCACTTTTCAAAATTACTGATATTCTATCTTATAAAGTGGGGAGAAGCCGAATCCCTAATTTTATAGTCACTAGGGGATTGACCGGACTACGCCCGGTTTTTGGTTTAGAAACATTTATGTATAGTTTATTTGTTGGGTAACTTGTCAAATTTTGTTGGGTAACATTTACTTTGGGTAGTCATTAATTAGCTGCTTGTGGTTTCATGTCTCTTTATTTGCTTTCTTTCTGAAATCTTTGTATATAAAATAGAATAAAATGAATAAAATGTTTTATATAACATATTTGGCGTTATAATAATTAGAGATTGTCGTTTCCAAACCGGACCGGGAAATTTCCAGTCACGTAAAATCGAGTTGTAAAGAAGTTTCAGATGTAACTTAATTTAATGTGAGACATTTGAATGTCTATATTATAGCAAGTAAGGTGATTAAGCAAATAATTGTTTTTGTTTTTTTTTAAAAATATTTGAAAAACATAAGATGATGTGGCAACAATATAAGAGTTTGAGAAAGATGAGTTGAATGGCTTAAGAGGTCTCAAAACCTTCCTTTTATTAGTAAAAAATAGAATAAAAACGAATAAAATGTTTATATAAAATATTTGGCCTTTATAATAATTAGAGATTGTGTCGTTTCCAAACCGGACCGGGAAGTTTCTGGTCACGTAAAATCGAGTTGTAAAGAAGTTTCAAATGTAACTTAATTTAATGTGAGACATTTGAATGTCTATATTACAGCAAGTAATGTGATTAAGCAAATAGTTGTTTTTGTTTTTTTATAAAAAAAAATATTTGTAAAACATAAGATGATGTGGCAACAATATAGAAGTTTGAGAAAGATGAGTTGGATGGCTTAAGAGGTCTCAAAACCTTTATTTTATTAGTATAGGTTAACCATTAGATTCAAAAGAACTCAAAACAGTAGCTACATTTTAAGAAGAAATTATATAAAATAAAAATTTAATGTCATTTATTATTCTAAGAGTAAAGTCTATATTAATAAATGAAGCTTTTGAAGCTTTATATTAGCCACCTAAAAAATTTTAAAAGCAAAAAAAACCTTTGAAATACCTCAAATCTCCTATTTTACCAAAAAATATATAATTTTTGTATTATTGGAGACCTATGAAACTTTGGTCTCGAATGACAGCACTTCTTCCCAAATTTTGTTCGAATTGGCTTGGATTTCCTTGCAGGATACTTGAAATTCCATTTCTGTATGAATTTGAAATCACTTATTGGCCTTAACTTAGTAGTCTTAAGAACTTCCATTCGGTTCCTATTCAAATTAGCAAAGTCTTTGCTATTTCATGCTTCCTATATATTTTAAAGAATCTATGGAATTTTTTAAAAATATATGGTAAATGCCAGTCCAAGTTTGAAAAAATCGATGCACTCAGAAAATATCATATTTTAGAATGAATATTAGATAAGGTCCAATATTGTATGACATAAATGGACTCGAAAAGTGTGTGGTTAACAGTTTTCTTCTCCGTACCACACCTCGAACACCCTTAAACACATCTTATACCTCTGTTTTATTAATTATTTGTTGCTAGAAGACAACCAAATGCCTCTTCCCAAATAAAATGTTTATTTTTAGGAGCAAGCTAAAGTCCAACCATTGGCTTGTATAACTTTTACAATAGATCCAAATCTCAACTCTTCTCGTTTTCCTACACATGTTTCTACCATATAATTTGACTTAACCAAATATCCTCCCGATTTATTCAAATACCAGCCATAACAATCTAGATTTCCTAAATAGGGGAGCTTACTTCCCAAAATTAGAGGCACATCCCTCAGATTTACCAACTAAAGAATTAGAGGAATTTTTCAGGATCTTGTAGTGGTATCTATTAGCTTATCCACTGTAAGATCATGATATATTTGGGCCCCTACCTGTAGTTGGTCTTGGGATCAAACCCTGAATCTATAGATCATGTCATACAAGAGCAGTTAGACCGTTACCAATTCGTTCAATAAGGTTTTTACTAACCAAAACTCTACCTAAAATAATACTTCTCCAGCCATAGGATATAGATTAAGTCCTAATTAGATCTAAGAGAATCTTATCCTTGAAATATCTACCGCAAAATATTCTTGAGAACAATGATTTTGGACTACTATAGAAGTCTCCACAAGTACTTAGTTAATAAAGCTGAATTAATTCTTTAATAGACTAAAATCCAATACCTCCTTTTTTACTTCTACACAATTTATCCCACTTCTTTGAATGCATACCTTCGGATTCACTATTATTCTTCCACCAGAAGTTTTCTATAGCACTATTCAATGACTAAATTGTCGATTTTGATCGTCTATAGAATGACATTACATAATTAGAGAATGCCATGAGTACTGATTTAATTATTATATATTTTCCTTCTTTAGATATAGATTTTGAAGACCAATTTGAGATTCTTTCCTCCAATTTTTGCTTAATGAAAGCAAATTTCTTTGTCATTGTTGCTCCTAGGATATCTGGGAGACCTATATAAGTACCCATATCTGACAAGCTGAAAATACCCAAAATACTATGAATCAACATCTTATCCTCTACTTTAATCTACTGTGCCACAATTTTCCTTCCTCCACTGGCTAGTTTTGAAGGGTCGATTGAATACCATTGACCGAATTACGCAATGGGGAATGTCTACATCGAAATTATATGTATTATGACTCTACAAGTTTGAAGTCTCCTTTTGAATCGGCTATTTGTATATGACTGTTCCAAACAGGTTTGGACTTCTCTTTCTCAAAGGATTGCACATTACCAATTGTAACAGCCGCTCACTGGGTCGTAAATGTTCAGTCAACTCCTACTCAGTTTGCAAGCACTATTCTTAGGCCATGTTCTTTTACTCATCCAAAAACTACATTTGGATGATTAGTTTAGATGATGCGTTTGGATGATACTTCTAGATGATGTTCTTTTTCTCATCGAAAAATTACATATGGATGATGTGTTTGAATGAAGTTATGTTTCTTTCTACATTTGTATAAATTAGTTGGATGTAATATGTAATCAAATGACTAAAAAGGACATGTTTGTTGTTAAATTATTTTTTATGATCTAAATTATATTTACAACTACATAAGTATCGAAATTAATTTTTAAATAACTTATAAAATTGTAAATTGATTGCATAATTAAATTTTAGTAAATAATTATATTATAAAACTTTAAATAAATTATTATTTAACATTTTAATACAAAAGAGAATATAAAAATAAGAAAGAGAGTAAAAATGAGGAGGGAGAGTAAAAATGAGGAGAGAGAGAAAAATGAGGAGAGAGAACAAAAAAGAGGAGAAAGAATATAGAAGAAAAGAGAGTAAAAATGAAGAGAGAGGGAGTAAAAAATAAGAGAGAGTAAAGATGAGGTCGGAGAGTTAAAAAGAAGATAAAGAATAAAGATGAGGTGAGAAAGTAAAAAATAATAGAGAGAGTAAAAATGAGGTGCGAGTGTAAAAAAGAAGAGAGAGAGTAAAGATGAGGTGAGAAAGTAAAAAATAAGAGAGACAGTAACAATAGGAGGAGAAAAGTAAAAAGAAAAGAGAGAGTAAAAATGAGGAGAGAGAGTAAAAAGAAAAAAAGAGAGTAAAAAGAAAAGAAAGAGTAAAAATGAGGTGAGAGTGTAAAAAAAAAGAGATACATTAAAAAAATGAGTAAAAACGAGGAGAGAGAGTAAAAATAAGAAGAGAGTCAAAAGAAGAGAGAGTAAAGATGAGGTAAGATAGTAAAAAAGAGTAAAAATGAGGAGAGTGAGTAAAAGAGAGGAGAGAGAGTAAAATGAGCAAAGAGTGAAAAAGAAGAGAGAGAGTAAAAATGAGTAAAAATGAGGAGAGAGAGTAAAAAGAAAAAAGAGAGTAAAAATGAGGTGAGAGAGTAAAAAAAAGAGAGATACTAAAAAAAGAGAGTAAAAACGAGGAGATAGAGTAAAAATAAGAAGATAGAATAAAAGAGAGGAGAGAGAGTAAAAATGAGGTGAGAGTAGGTCTGAGCATAATATCCATAACCCGGACCCGAACACGAACCCGACCCAAAAATTTGGATTCGTGTCGGGTTCGGGTAGAAGCTAATTCCCGATCGGATAAAGGCACTAGAGTACTTCAGATTTCGGATCGGGTTCGGGTAAACCCTAAGTCCAAAAGTAAACCAAAGATAACCAAAGAGTTTATTGATTGGTTTAGGTGTACCACACCTTAATGTCAACGAAGCAAGCCTAACAATTCATCTTCTCCATTATGCGTTCTCGTTAACATCGAAGCACGCCTAGAGCTATAATCTCGCTTTTTCAAGACGTTGAAATCCAGTTCAACACAAACACGCCTATTCCTTTTATTAACTTCAGGAATCAATCTCAGGTAAGTTTTTCCTCGAAACAAACCGATTGCTATTTCATCTATTTGAATCTATGTTCTTTGATTTTGATTTTGAAATTTAGGGTTTGTTTTAGATTTCGATTTGAATCTATGTTCTTCGATTTCGATTCTGAAATTTAGGGTTTGTACTCGAATCAAAACTGAAATATCTCGATCTTAGTGTTTCTGATGCTTCGGTTTATACTCGAATCAAAACTGTAATTAAAAATGTCAATGTTATATGGGTAATG
>JAKUCM010001564.1:0-28843 GCA_023374145.1 Lepidium sativum
GGCAAAGAAAACATGAGCAACCAAGGAGTTGTTCTGAAATAATAATCAAAAACCGAGAAAATCAAAACATTACAATTAACAGATTTATCAAGCTGAAATAATTTGTTGTTTAAGGAAAAGGCAAGGGGTTGATAAAGTGTGTAGTACTGATTGTAACACGTTACAAACACAAACCAAAACTATAATTACAGTCCACAATGGCTTAGAGGAACATAGCATTGGCTAACGAGATTGCTGAATCCGGACCTCTGCACGTGACTGAAGGTGAAAAAGCCAACATAGTTATACTAGTTGTGAGTGGGGATAAGAGATCTTGCACGTATGTAACAGATAGAGAATACAATTTAACATTTTTAATGAACAGTAAACAATAATGTAATACATGTAATAGAATAGTTTTTTGGTTGAGGCAAAACCAAAAAGTTTGAGATATGAAACAGAGAAAGAGAAAGCAATCCATTAGTGTTTGTATGCACACAAAAACAACCCTATAAAAAAAAATAGAAGGCTACCCAATCAAAAACCTGAAATCAAAATACTTATATATACACTTAACCTTATAGATGGATTATATATATGTTACGCTATCCAATTTTTACTACTTCAATTCATCACTCTCATGTGTTCAATGGTCTTTGATGATAGCTTTCTCTTACAAGAATGGATATATGCAGTTTCTTTCTTTGTCTCCTATTTTTGATATATTTTATCTCACCAACATTAAATATCCAATATCTTACCATATCTAATGTTGAATCTTTATTTAATCAAGCTTTTAAATTATAGAGTCAATTTTTGTCTTTTTATAACTTATTCATATGAGAGATTTAATTTACTAAGAACTTGTGTCATTCTCTTAATTTAAGAAAAATAGATGTATTTTCACCTAAATCACCCTTTTCTTTAATGTTACTAGATAAATTTGTGTGTTTTCTTAATACTAAATAAGCATCATAATTAATATAATAATAAGAATTTCAATAAAAGCAATGTATTACTTTGAAAGAGAGTTCCAAAAAACAGGAGAACAAAATTGCAAAACAAATAACAAAGGGTCCAAATGATAATTATGAAATTTTGCTGAATGTGCAATTCAGAGAATTTTTTCTTTTATGCGAAATTTTAGAAAATCAAATGGTAAATGTAAAATTTGGCTAAATTCTACTATTGTTTTGTCAATAATTGGATTGACAAACTCCGATTCATAACCTAAATTTTCTAATTGAAGTTGGATGGTATTTGAATTTACTATCTAGTGCCAAGTTAGATCTACTAAATTTTAAATAATTATTATTTTTTTATCCCGCTAAATAATTACTTAATACTAAGAAATTTAAAATAACCAAAAGTAATTTTTTTTAAAAGATAAGTAGTATTTAAAAAAAAAAAATATCTTCATAAAAATTTAAATTTTTGCTTTTGCTTTTGAAAAATATCTTCACAATACCTTAAAATATACTCTTTTTGTTTCGAACAAGTGTTATTCTCACATAAAAAGGGGTTGTTTTAAAAATGATCCAATTTATGGAGTCAAATGCAAAATTGATCTCCGTTTTTTTTCATTATAATTTTTTTCTATTTTATCATTGAACCACTATATATTTACAATCATGCCATTTTGTTATTTTTTTAAATAACCAACACATTTTAAAAAGACATAAATATTTTGCTAGTATCACATATTTACAGAAATGCCATCATCTTCAATATTTTCACCCACCATTAACAACCAAAAATTGAGCTCTAAATGCTTACTTTCCAACCAATTTTGGACTCCATAACTCCCAATTAACCAACAAAACTTTTTATAATCCTACTCTCTCATCAATTTCATACAAAAACTCTCTCAATTGAATTTGATTTTTTTTAAAATATTCTTAGATCTCCTTGTTTTTGAGTTTTTAAATGACAAAGGATTGAGCTTCTTTGCTATTCGCTTGACTCAAATTTTTGGGCAATAATTGAAAGCAAACACAAGTTCAATCTAAGTCATGTCTATTTTTTTGATGTTTTGCTTTTTTGCAGAGAGTAGACTTCATTTGAAGTCTACATGCACTTAAAATAAAGTCTACAGATTCTTGACTGTAGAAAAAATCTTATGTAGACTTCATTTTAAGTATACACAAAAATGGTTAGTTTTGCAATTGACCAAAATGTTGATTATCCTCGGTAGACTTAATTTTGAAGTATACACGATAAGTCTACCGAGAATTAAAAAAATAGACTTACCATGACGTCTGTTGAGGTTAGGTTTGTAATTGACTAACTTTGACTTTTTCTATATGAAATCTACATGATAAGTGACGTCAAGTGAAATCTACTTTTTAAAAATCGGATAATTTAAGTCTACAATAAAAGTATCTTAAGTCATAGGTATTGACTTAACTAACAAATGAAGGAAAGTGTGGGAGTGAAGGATCCCGAAGAAGAAGGAAACTGTGGGAGTGAAGGAACCGAACAAAGGAGGGTGACTGAGGACCCTAAAGGAGTAGTTAGGATTGGACAAGGAACTAAGTCACCTTTGGAGAAGGAGAGATCCGTTGGAGATGACTGGTGGGTAAAAGGGAACCGTTGGAAAAATGGAGACTCGTGCGCCCCAACGGTCACGTGAAGGCACGCCTCGGGACACACCCACATTGGGATTGATGGAAGGATCTTCCATTCTTTCCTCTTTGAGACTTCTTTGTTGTTTAGTATTTTGTCTATATTAGTCTATATATATGAGTGTATAGTCAATGTAAAGAAATATGAAAGAAAGAGTTCTTCTTCTTATTTTCGATTATACTCTTCCTTACCATTATTCTCTTAATCTTATTCTCTTAATTCTATTAAAATTAACATTGTATCAGAGCAATAAGCTCTTGATATCATACTATTTCTGCTGAAAATTTCACACTCTTTCAAATTTGTTATCTACAATGGAAAATTCCAAAAATTTTGGTGTTCATGTCACACTTAAAGGTGTGAACTATGTTTTATGTTCAAGAACAGTAAAATCTGTCTTGCGTGGCTGAAGACTTTGGAGTCATGTTGATGTGGGAGCTTCAATTAGGTCAGTCCAATCTACCGGAGAAGTCAAAAACTGAGATAAGAACAAGGCAAATGGTACAAAGATGGCCATGTGGTTCTTGTCCTCCTATAAAAATCCATTGACCCATCCATCCATGAAGCTTATTCTTATTGTGAAAGTGCTAAGCAACTTTTGGATACATTCAAAAAGGTGTATGGAAACCTCTCTAATCTTAGCCGAGTTTATGAAGTCAAGAAGGAGCTAAATGAGCTCAAACAAGATGATATGGAATTCACCAAGTGGTTCAGCAAGTACCGATCTCTTTGGACCGAGCTTGAAATGCTTAGACCAACAACGGTGGATCCGAAGGTTCTTAGAGAAAGGTTGGAACAAGACAAGGTATTTGGGCTCATGATGAATATTAACCCAATATACAATGACCTAGTACGACACCTTCTAAGATTTGACAAGCTCCCAAGCTTGGAAAAAGTTTGTGGACTAATCCAAAGGGAACAAGGAAATAGAGGTCTTCTTGGTGGAAGAGGGGAACTTATCCTGGCAAATAAAGTAGCTTACCGAAATGAAGAAAGGAAAGTGATGAGGGCATCAAGCCGGTTGAACCAGGCCGACCAATGACTCGAGGTAGGACTCGCAAGCTGAATTAACAATTAGGAGAAGCTGTAGCTGACATCTTGAACCATGAAGAGAATGCATCCTCCCTGGAACGCTCCAAGAACGCTCCATTCCCGGAACGCTCCAAGATCGATATCAGGACTTCTTCGATGAGCGCGGGAAAGATCAAGAATGCAATTCAAGACAAAGCAGCACGACAAGAGGATATCCAAGACATTCAAGATCCTTTTGATGCTGACCAAGAGGACCAAGAATCAACAAGACCCGAGCTGGAAGTAACGGCAAGACTCGACCCTTTATCGTGCCCTACAAGGTTTGTTTTGTGTTTACGATAAATATCCTTGCAGGAACGCCAAGCCCAAAAACCCCAACACCTTAGGATAGAGAGTCTTAAACCCCATAGGCTTTTTAGGGCTTTTATTTTTGTTTAATAAGCCACCAAAACACTACGTTAGAAATTTGCCTTTTTTTCTTGTTTCCTTTTTGTTAATGGGCTGTGACCCATATTTTCCTTTTTTGTTTTAAGTGAGTCGGCCTTAGGACCTCTATATAATGTCCCCTTGCAGCCATGTAACAAATCACCTAACTTTGATATCAATAAGAACACAATTTCTCAAAGAGAAATCCCTAGTCATTAGCAAGAACACAATTTGTCTAAGACTTAGAACACACTACAAGATCTCGAGAGGTTTCCCCTGATCTAGAGTGTGCTTGAGTGTATCAAGAAACCCACCATCTTTCTTGTGGATCGCTCCTCAATCCCCCACCTTCCGCACCCCCGACTTTTCTTACCAAGGAAGTACACTCTGTTCCCTTGGATAAGAACCCGCTCCCATCAACCTTAGAGAAGCATCTTGAAGCTCGTATTATTTTGGTATCAGAGCCAAAGATTTCCTAGAAGGTTGTATCTATGTTTGCTTTGTTTTATTTAATTTTAAAATTGTCATCACTTTCGCATAGGTTGTTAGATTCATTTATCAAGTAAATTAACCATTGTTTGCTTAAGATCCAATCTATATCTTGCTCGTGACGGCTAAGATTCTTAGTTCTCAATCTAAAAAAAAAAATCTAAAAAATATTTAGAATTCTTCCTTAAATTTATTTTGCCTTTTTTCAAATTTTCAATTTTCACAATTTCCATACACCTTTTTTCGAATGTTCCACTTGTTTCTTGTTTTGAAACATGGAAACCTCGCTGAGGTCCCTACCCTAGTTGAAACGTTGGCCCAACTCCAAGCTCAGCTTAGAGCCATCAACACTCGAGTAGATCGCTTGGAGCTGAGACCCGCTAACACGTAAGTGTCCCTACACTCTATTGCTTTCAATGTTGGGTGTATTGTTACATGACTGCAAGGGGACCTTATATAGGGGTCCTAAGGCTGACTTACGTAAAGAAAAAAAGAAAATATGGGTCGCACTCCATTAACAAAAAGGAAATAAGAAAAATGGCAAAGTACAAAAAAATGACAAATTTCTAACTTAGTGTTTTGTTGCCTTTTTATATGAAACTAAAAGCCCTAAAAAGCCTATGGGCCTTAAGACTCTTTATCCTAAGGTGGTGGAGTTGTTTGGGTTGGCGTTCCTGCAAAGGGCCAAGTCTTGTCGGTTTATTCCAGCTCGGGTCTTTTCGAATCTCGGTCCTCTTGGTCAGCTTCTAAAGGGTCTTGAATGTCTTGGATCTCCTCTGGTCGTGCTACTTGGTCTTGACTTACGTTATTGATCTTTCCCGCGTTCCTCGAAGAAGTCCCGATATCGATCTTGGAGTGTTCCGGAAAGCACGTGATCTCTTCCTTGTTTAAGATGTTAACAACAGATTCTCCTAGTTTTTCTCTCCACTTGCATGTCTTAGCTCCAGTCATTGGCCTGCCTAGTTCATCCGGCTTGATGCCCTCATCATCCCCTCCCTCTTGAAGATGCTCCATCTCGGGTGTATCGTTATCGTTGACATGAAACGGGAAAGATCATCAACATTGAAATTTGAAGAGATATTGAACACACGAGGCAGTTCCAATCGATAGGCATTGTCGTTGACCAGTTTGATTACTCGGAAGGGACCATCGCCCCAGGGCACGAGCTTGGACTTGCGTTTGTTCGGGAAGAGCTCCGGGTGCATGCGTACCCAAACCCAATCTCCCAGGTTGAATATCACAACCTTGCCCCTTTGGTCCTCTATTTGCTTGATCGATTCAGTCTTCTTTTCCAAGTTCTCCTTGACATTGAGATGTAATTTTTGGACTAGCTCGGCCTTGGCACTTGCATCCTTGTCAAAGTAATGGCGCGGAGGGAGTGGTGTAAAATCCATTGGAGTCAAAGGGTTGAAACCATATACCACTTCAAATGATGAAAACTTAGAAGACGAATGATTAGCTCGGTTATAAGAAAATTACCCCATAGGTAAGCAAGAAAGCTAATTGGTTAAATTCTTACCGACCGTAACTCTAAGTAAGGTTCCCTAGAGTACGGTTTACCACTTCAGTTTGGCCGTCGATTTGGGGATGACAAGTGGTGGAGAAGAGCAACTTGGTGCCTAGTTTCCCCCATAAGGTCCTCCAAAAGTTTCTTAGGAACTTGGTGTCTTGATCGAAAACAATAGTCCTCGGGACTCCATGTAGGCGCACTACTTCCTTGAAGAATAGGTCTGCGATTTATGATGCATCGTTGGTCTTGTCACAAGGTATGAAGTGAGCCATCTTTGAAAAGTGGTACACTACAGCAAAAATTGAGTCCTTGTGATTTATCTTTGGTAAACCTAGAACAAAATCCATTGAGATATCCTCCCAAGGAGCATTAGGAATAGGTAAAGGGAGATAAAGACCATGAGGGTGGGACTTAGCTTTAGCTTTGAAACATGTTGCACATTTGATGGACAGCCGCTCCACATCTCTCCTAAGATGCGGCCAAAAGAAATGCTCGAGCACCATGGCTAGAGTTTTGGCAACTCTGAAGTGCCCCATGAGTCCTCTGCCACGCACTTCCCTAAGTATCAAGTCCCTCATTGACCCTTGCAGTATACACAACCTCTTTTCCTGAAACAAGTACCCTTCATGGATGTAGTATTATCCGAAAACTCCTTTGTTGCAAGCTTGATAGATGTCCCCAAAATCTGGATCCTCCTTGTAGTTGTTCTTGATGAACTCAAATCCTAGAACTTTGGTGTCCATGATGGTGATGAAGTTGTGTCGTCTAGAAAGAGCATCCGCGACTACATTCTACTTTCCTTTCTTATACTTTATCACATAGTGGAATGTCTACACAAATTCTAAACATCTTGCATATCTTCTCTTGAAATTCATGTGACCCCTCAAGTGCTTCAAAGTCTCATGATCGGTGTGAACCACAAATTCTTTGGTGAGTAGATAATGTTGCCAAACTTCTAAGGCTCGGTCTAAAGCATACAACTCCTTGTTGTATGTTGGATAGTTGAGAATGGCTTCACTTAGTTTCTCACTGAAGTAAGCTATGGATCTTTTATCTTGAGTCAGCACAGCTCCAATTCCCAATCCAAACGCGTCACATTCTACTTCAAAGGTTCTCCAAATTTGGCAAAGCTAAAACTGAAGCCTTGGTGAGGCATGATTTCAGCTCGGAGACAGCCTTTTCTTGTGTTTCTCCCCATTTGTATGGAACATCCTTCTTGATCACGGCTATAAGAGGAGCAGCTAGGGTGCTAAAATTCTTGACAAAGCGGTGGTAGAAGCTGGCCAAACCGTGAAAGCTCCTTACATGTACGAATATCGTAGGTGTTGGCCATTCTTCTTTGGCTTTGATTTTTTCTTGGTCTACTTGAATTCCCTGTGAGCTTATGAAAAATCCTAAGAACACAAGTTCATTAGTGCAAAAAGTGCATTTCTTAAGGTTTGCATAGAGACTTTCTTGCCGAAAGGTCTCTAGTACTTGCTCAGCAGTCCACACACATCCTCCATGTCCTATCATTTTTTGGCACGAGTAAGACCGAAACAGCACATGGACTAAGGTTTTCTCGGATATGTCCTTTGTCCAATAGGTCTTGAACTTGTCGTTCTAGTTGCTTAGCTTCTTGCGGATTGATGCGAAAAGCTGCCCGGTATGGTAGGGCAGATCCGAGAACAAAATCAATTTGGTGTTCAATGCCTCGGATTGGAGGTAAGCCAACTGGTGTTTCCTCGGGAAACACATCTTTTAGTTGTTCTAAGAGCTCACAGACCCTTGGTGGTAAATCTGCACACGACATCTCAAGGCACACATTCTCTTTGAAGAGCATTATTAGCACGGTATGCTTGGCACACAAGGTTTTCTCTATGACAAATAGAGAAGGTTTACTTACCTTGGTGGACAGAACCATCTTGAGCTGGAGCTCATGTACTTGAGCCGAGGTCAAGGGTGCTAAGTTATACTTGCGTTTGTTTTGCACAAACGAGTAGAAGTTGGTGCAGTTTCATCCGGAACGACCATAGAGTTCCGGACACGGCGAGCTACAAGGAATTCCCCTACGTCCTATGCTACAGTCTCCTCAGCATGTCCTACAACTTCATCTACTTCCATCTCGTCCTCATCTTGTGATTCATACGCTCCGCCTTTGGTGACAACCATTACTCTCTGGTTCGGACATTCTCTCGCCATGTGTTCGCGGCCTTGACACTTAAAGCACACAATTTCAAGTGTTCTAGAAGTATTTGGAGCTTTACTAACCTCAGATATTGGAGTGTTGGTTGATATTTGACCAACTCCTTTAGGACGAGTCTCGGTCTCAATGGTTTTGCCTTTGTCTTGTGGTCTCTGGGTGGGCACGTTCCAGGGAGTGTTGTACTTGGGGTGGCTGGGCGCGACCATCTTCCTCTTTATGTATTGTTCAGCTTGTATGGCAAAGTGCAATAATTCCCTTAACTCGTGATACGACTGCCTTTCTACCTAGCGATGCGGTCTTGCAGACCATCTAGGAATTGAGCCATAAGGGTCTCCTCGGGTTCTTTGGTTTCTAGCCGGTTCTTCAGATTTTTGAATTCTTCAAAGTAGTCTTCCACGGACCTATTTCCCTGTACAGACTTACGAAACTTCTTCTGTAGGTCTCTATGGAAATATGGAGGCACATACCTTCTCCTTAGATTAAATTTCATTTAGTCCCAAGTGGCGACATGGCTATAGTGGTGACGTCTTCGTTCAGCTAGATCGTGATCCCACCAGGACAAGGCGTTGTCCGTGAGTTGAGCAGCATCAAAGCTCACTCTTTTATGATCCACATAGTGGTAGCACTCAAAGATGTACTCCATTCTTTTCTCCCAATCGAGGTACGCTTCTGGATCGACCTTACCGGCGAAGGTGGGTGCGGTAAGTCTTGGGTTGATGTTGGAGTGCACCGGATTGTCCCACTCACGTCCGCGGTTATGGAGGTCTCTTCCTTGTGTGATATGACGCCTAGGTGGAGGGTAATCCGGATCCAAATCAAAGTCTCCCTCTCGGTAAGCGTACAAATCATCATCCCGAGATTGCAGGGACACTCGGGTGTTGGTGGATCTCGGCTCCAAGCGGTCCATTAGAGCGTTGATGGATCGAAGCTGGGCTTGAAGTTGGGCCAACGTTTCAGCTAGGGTGGAGACCTCAACTGGGGTTTCCATATTTTAAAACAAGAAACTAGTAGTTATCCTTTATTTTTTTTGTAAAAATGAAAATTGTAAAAATGAAAATTGCAAAAATGAAAAATAAAGTTAAGGAACAATTTTTTTTTTTTTTGTCTTTTTGGATTTTTAACTAAAAACCCTAACTGTCACAAGCAATATATATATTGAGTCTTAAGCAAACAAATGTTATTTTACTTGAGAAACAAATCTAACAACCTATGCGAAAGTGATGGGGGTTTTAATATTAGATAGGGCAAAATGTAAAGATAGATACAACCTTCCATGAAATCTTTGGCTCTGATACCAAAATGATACGAGCTTCGAGATGCTTCTCTAAAGTTGATGAGAGCGGGTTCTATCCAAGGGAACCAAATGTACTTCCTTGGTAAGAAAAGTTAGGGGGCGTGGATGGTAACAAGGTTTTTGCGTGTTTCTCAAATAACCTACTGTTATGTAATCAATTGCAATACAGTATGGTGTCAATCCACTGGGTGAGTAATTAGCAATCGGGATGCAATCTACTTATCCTAATCTAAGCCAGATTCGATTTGAGTGAGCAGTGATCTAATTTTGGTTCAAATGAAATACTTAAAATAACCTAAAAGCAGAACGTAAAAACAGAGCAAGAGTAAATTGCAAAACAGAGTAGTTGTAAAACAGAGTTTTTAATCTAAAAACAGAATATTAAAGTTCACGAAAATTCAATGGAGAGAAAGGGGTTCTCGAGGTTAAGGATCAATGATTAGGGTATTCCTAGGGGTTCCAGACTTATCTATCAACCTAATTAGATGACCTCTAAGCAAGGAATCACAAAGTAATCACATTCATTTCGTGCAATGGGACCTCTCCTGAACAACAACCAGACTTGACTCTCGCCAACGATTAGAAGTTCAAGAGGCATTAAGTATGGACCTTACAAAGCCTAATAACACCCTAAACAATCAATCTCTTGAGCCAGGAGATGCTATCTTAACCTAAGTATGTTCAAGCGATTCCCCAAACGCCTCTCGGGGGGGGGGGGGGGGGGGGGGGGGGGGGGGAATTACCAAGTAATCAGATTTCAATTGATTAGAAAGAAATAAGCATTAAGGACACTTAAAATTAAAGAGATCTAAAACCTTAATCGAACATAAACAAATCTTGAAATCCCTAAGTTTTCCCCTAAAGAGAAAAAAGGAAAATTACTTAAAGAGAAAAAAAGAAAATTCCCTAGAAAGAGAAATGAAAAATTCCTTGAAAAGAGAAAAGGAAAATTCCTAAAGAAAAAAATGGAAAAAGGCCTAAAATAGTTGGACTTTTGCCTTTTCACATAAGGGGGTACCATTGGGCCCTTTTTACAAAAAGCCCAAAAAAAAGTCAACTCTGTCAAAAGTCAACGTTCTGGTCCGGAAATCCACTCGACCAATTGTGGTTGAGTGTCAAGCTCGAGTGTCATGGAGATATGCCAAATCTTCTAGATCACATCCTGAACTTTAACTCTAGGCCAGCCGATTTTCTATTGGTCTTCTTGTAGTCCGAAATTCTTCATGATAAGCTCCAAAAAGTGCCTAAAAATACCCTTTATGCAATGTGTGCAATGTCCAACACTAAGTATGCAAATTATGCCTAAAAGGACCTAAAACAATATAATAATGCAGGTATGAATGCAAAACATGCTAGATAATGGTCCTAAAATGTGGTAAAATGCAGACACATCAAAGGGGTGGTTTGAGGAGCGATCCACAAGAAGTATGATGGGCTTCTTGATACACTCAAGCACACTCTAGATCAAGTGGAAACCTCGCAAGATCTTGTAGTGTGTTCTAAGTCTTAGACAAACGACTAACTTGCTTAAGGACTTAAAGATTTCTCTTCGAGAAAACTATGTTCTTTATTGATATCAAAGTTGGGTGTCTTGTTACATGGCTGCAAGAGGACCTTATATAGGGGTCCTAAGGCCGACTTACTTAAAGAAAAAATGAAAATATGGTTCGGAACCCATTAACCAAAAAGAAATAAGAAATATGGCAAATTATAAGAAAAATGGTAAATTTCTAACTTAGTGTTTTGTTGCCTTTTTATATGAAACTAAAAGCCCTAAAAAGCCTATGGGCCTTAAGACTCTTTATCCTAAGGTGCTGGAGTTGTTTAGGCTTGGCGTTCCTGCAAAAACATTTGTCGTAAACACAAAAAAAATCCTTGTAGGGCGCGATAAAGGGCCAAGTCTTGTAGGTTTTTTCCAGTTCGGGTCTTGTCAATTTTTGGTCCTCTTGGTCAGTTTCTAAAGGGTCTTGAATGTCTTGAGTCTCCTCTTGTCGTGCTGCTTGGTCTTGACTTGCGTTCTTGATCTTTCCCGCGTTCCTTGAAGTAGTCCGGATATCGATCTTGGAGCGTTCCGAGAAGGACGCGATCTCTTCCTTGTTCAAGATGTTAACTACAGATTCTCTAGTTGTTCTCTCAATTTACGTGTCCTAGCTCGAGTCATTGACCTGCCTATTTCATCCGGCTTGATGCCCTCATCAGATCGATCCAGAAGCATACCTCGATTGGTGAAAATAATGGAGTACATCTTTGTGTGCTACCATTATGCGGATCATAAAAGAGTGAGCTTTGCTGCTGCTCAACTCACAGAAAACACCTTGTCCTGGTGAGATCACGACCTAGCCGAACGAAGACGTCACCACTATAACAAAGTCGCCACTTGGGACGAGATGAAATTTAATCTACGGAGAAGGTATGTGCCTCCATTTTTCCATAGGGACTTACAGAAAAAGTTTTTTTTTTAAGTTGGTACAGGGAAATAGGTCTGTGGAAGACTACTTTGAAGAATTCGAAAACCTGAATAATCGGCTAGAAAGCGAAGAACCCGAGGAGGCTATTATGGCTCAATTCCTAGACGCTTTGTAATAGCACATCACTAGGAAGGTAGAAAGGAAGCCATATCACGAGTTAAGGGAGTTATTGCACTTTGCCATACAAGCTAAAAAACACATAAAGAGGAAGACAGCCGCGCCTAGCCGCCCCAAGTACAACGCTCCCTAGAACCCGCATGCCCCGAGACCACACGACAAGGAAAAAACCACTAAGACCGAGACTCGTCCTAAGAAAGCTGATCACGGATCAAACAAGACTCCAATACATGAGGTTAGTAAGGCTCCGAATACTTCTAGAAAACGTGACATTGTGTTCTTCAAGTGTCAATGTCGCTGACACATGGCAAGAGAATGTCCAAACCGAAGGGTAATGGTTGTCACCAATGACGAAGAGTATGAATCACAAGATGAGGATGAGATGGAAGTAGATGAAGCTGTAGGAAATGTTGAGGAGACTGTAGCATACTTGGATGTAGGGGAATTCCTTGTAGCTCTATGCATCCTGAACTCTACGGTCGTGCCGGGTGAAACCGCACAAAGGGAAAACATCTTCCACTCGAGATGTACCATAAGTGGCAAGGTATGCAGTCTTATTATAGTGGTGCTTGCACTAACGTGGCTAGCAAGTCCTTGGTCAAAAAATTAGGACTCACCACCACCAAGCACTCGAGACCGTACCGCTTGTGATGGCTCAAGGACAAGGTCGAGATTAAAATCTCCGAGCAAGTGACCTCTACTTTCAGCATTGGAACATACCAAGACCAGGCACTATGTGATGTAGCTCCCATGCAAGCTGGACATCTCCTACTTGGCCAGCCTTGGCAATTTGATAAGGAGGCTCTACACAACGGGCGCATCAACTTCTACTCGTTTTTGCATGACAAGCGCAAGTATAGCTTAGCTCCCTTGACCCCAGCTCAAGTACATGATCTCCAGTTCAAGATGGTTCAGTCCACCAAGGTAAGTAAACCTTCTCTATTAGTGACTTCGAGTGTCATAGAGAAAACCTTGTGTGCCAAGCAAACTATGCTACTAATGCTCTTCAAAGAGAATGGGTGCCTTAAAATGTCGTGAGCAGATTTACCACTAAGGGTCCGTGAGCTATTAGAACAATTTAAAGATATGTTCCCCGATGAAACACCAGCTGGCTTACTTCCAATCCAAGGCATTGAACACCAAATTGATTTTGTTCCCGGATCCGCCTACTAAACCGAGTGGCTTATCGCATCAATCTGCAAGAAGCTAAGTAACTAGAACGACAAGTTCAAAACCTATTGGACAAAGGATACATCCGATAAAGCCTTAGCCCATGTGATGTCCCGGTCTTGCTCGTGCCAAAAAAATGGGACATGGAGGATGTGTGTGGACTGTCGAGCAATCAACAATATCACCATCAAGTATCGACATCCCATTCCCCGTTTAGTCGACATGCTAGATGAACTTCATGGAGCCACCTCCTTCTCCAAGCTAGATCTTAAGAGTGGTTATCATCAAGTTCGCATGAAGGAAGGCAATGAGTGGAAAACTGCCTTCAAAACCAAACAAGGCTTGTACAAATGGCTCGTGATGCCATTCAGACTCACCAACGCCCCAAGCACGTTCATGGGACTCATGAACCAAGTCCTAAGGACTTACATCTGTAAGTTTGTTGTGGTATACTTCGATGACATTCTTGTTTATAGTTCATGCTTATCTGATCACCTAATGCACATTAAGCAAATACTAGAGACCATTCAACAAACCATAAGAAGTGCCCCTTTTGCACTAATGAGATTTTGTTCTTAGGCTTTGTCATAAGTTCACAGGGAATTTGAGTAGACCAAGAAAAGATCAAAGCCATAGAAGAATGGCCAACACCTACAACAATCAGACGTGTTAGGAGCTTTCACGGTTTGGCAAGCTTCTACCGCCTTTGTCAAGAATTTTAACACCCTATATGCTCCTCTTACAGCCATCATTAAGAAGGATGTTCCATTCAAATGGGGAGAAGCACAAGAAAATGCCTTCTCCGAGCTGAAATCATGCCTCACCAAGGCTCCAGTTTTGGCTTTGCCAAATTTCGAGAAAACATTTTAAGTAGAATGTGACAGGTCCGGATTGGGAATTGTAGTTGTGCTAACTCAAGACAAAAGACCCATAGCTTACTTCAGTGAGAAGCTATGACGCGGAATCCTGAAGGAATCGTCACTCCAAGTTGTAAAGGATAGTCCTTGGTCATGAAAGAACTTGAGTAAGCCCAACCTTAGGTATATCAAACCTAATATTGTTGTTTCAACTCGCCTTCAATTAAGCAAGGTGGTGGAACCAAGAAATGTTGACTCGAGCAGCCCCCACCTTTAGTATATTAAACCAAAGATTGTTGTTGTTTCGACTCGCCCCTTCACGCCAATGGCTAGGAATGGCCACACAAGTGTGATGGAAATCACTTGATAAACCAGTTTGATCCCTTGGATATGAAACACCAAGTAAGATCGAAAAGTTCACAAAGAACAAAAGATAATCACTCTCAAATTTATTGACAAAAAAAAGTTGGATCCTCACAAATGAGAATTACATGAAATTATAATGAAATGAAAGATCACTCTAGATTCCTCTAAACTTATTGAATGTCTTAAATATGAAGATTAAATACTACTAAGTAAATGTCACAATTTACTATGACTTGAATGAGAAGAACTCTTGAACTTTTGGCCTCCAAAATATCTTTTGTCACTATTCATGGGATGGACTTTAAGACTTGATTTAGGACTTCTCTTGGACTTGTAGAAGGTTCAAAGTGGATTAGACTTGGCAAGTATAAAGTCCAATAGATTTCTTATGTTGTTCTTTGTCCAAAAAGTCTTGAATAAATCCACAAATGCTCTCCTTGATTTGTTTAGCCCGTGATCTTGTAATTGGACCGACTGGAATCTTCAAAGCTCTCTCGTGATCTTCATTGCTTAGCTCCAGGTTCTCCTTAGCTTCCTTGCTTCTTTCCATGATCATATCATCTCCTTCCTCTTGAAAAGGATTTAACCTCAAATCAGGTTCATCTACATCAAAAGGAATCAAGTCAGAAATGTTAAAGCTAGAACTAATTTTGTACTCACTTGGCAAGTCTATCTTGTAGGTGTTTTCATTGATATTTTCCAAGACTCGAAATGGCCCAATAGCCCTTGGCATTAGCTTATACTTCCTTTGAGCTGGAAATCGTTCCTTCCTCATGTGAACCAAACTAAGTCTCCGGGTGTAAAGCTCTTCTCACGCCTTCCTTTGTTGGCTTGCTTTTGATATTGCTTAGTCTTTTGCTCAATGTTAAGCCTCGTTTTTTCATGAAGCTTCTT
Source organism: Lepidium sativum (assembly GCA_023374145.1). Taxonomy (NCBI): domain Eukaryota; kingdom Viridiplantae; phylum Streptophyta; class Magnoliopsida; order Brassicales; family Brassicaceae; genus Lepidium; species Lepidium sativum. The sequence continues at coordinate 15,413 of JAKUCM010001564.1, forward strand.
GACCATCTCAGCTTTCTTTTTCCCATCTAAGTTCACAAGCTCATTGAAAGGTAAAGGTGATAAATCCAAATTAAAACCATACACAATCTGAAAAGGGAAAAAGTTAGTAGCCGAGTGAATGGAATGATTATAAGCAAACTCAACATTAGGCAAGCAATCTTTCCAAGTTCTGATATTCTTTTTAATTATATCACGCAACAAAGTGGATAACTACTTCACTTTGTCCATCAGTTTGTGGATGACAAGTAGAAAAAAACAATAACTTTGTCCCTAACTTAGCCCACAAAGTTTTCCAAAAATAACTAAGAAACTTAGCGTCTTGATCTGAAACAATCATCCTAGGCATGCCATGTAAACGCACAACATCCTTAAAAAACAAATCAGCAACAAATGTAGCATCATCAGATTTGTGACAAGGAATGAAATGTGACATCTTAGAAAATCGGTCTACTACCATTAAGATAGAATCCATGGCTCTCTTAGTTCTAGGCAACCCAAGGACAAAATTCATTGAGATATCACTCCATGGTTCACTCGGAATAGGCAATGGGAGATACATACCTTGAGGTTGGACTTTAGACTTAGCTTGCTTACAAGTAACACACCTTGCACAAATTCGTTCCACATCTCTTTTCATATGCGGCCAATGAAAATATTCTTTTAGAACATCCATGGTCTTAGAGACGCCAAAATATCCCATAAGGCCTCCTCCATGTGATTCCCTAACCAAAAGATCTCTCAAAGAACAATTGGGAATGCACAATTTATTTTCATATAATAGAATACCCTCATGAAGATAAAACTTTCCATACGCATGCTTCACACAAGTCCTAAACACTTCTTGAAAGTCAAGGTCAGTATCATATAACTCTTTAATGTGCTCAAAACCAAGAACCTTAGCATCAAGAGTAGATAGTAGTGCATATCTTCTTGATAACGCATCAGCCACAACGTTTTCTTTTCCTTTCTTATACCGTATGACATAAGGAAATGTTTCTAGAAACTCCATCCAACGAGCATGTCGTTTGTTTAGTTTCTATTGACCCTTCAAGTGTTTCAAAGACTCATGATCCATATGAATCACAAACTCCTTTGACCGAATATATTGCTGCCATGTTTGCAAAGCTCTAACCAAATCATACAACTCCTTGTCATAAGTCGGATAGTTTAGAGTTGCTCCTACAAGCTTCTCACTAAAGTAAGCAATTGGCTTCTTCTCTTGCATAAGCACAACTCCAATGCCTACACCTGATGCATCACATTTAATCTCAAATGTTTTAAGAAAGTTAGGCAAAGATAAAAGTGGTGCATTGGTGAGTTTCTCCTTAAGTTGTTGGAACACATTCTCTTGAGCTTCTCCCCATTTGAATCCAATATCTTTCTTGATCACTTCAGGAAGCGGGGCAGCAATAGTGCTAAAATCACGAACAAACCGTCTATAGAATCCAGCAAGGCCATGGAAACTTTGAACTTCTCCTATGCTTTTAAGACTTGGCCATTCTCCGATTGCTCTCACTTTCTCCTCGTCTACTTGAATGCTCTGTGCACTTACAACAAAGCCTAGAAACACATGGTTATCCGGACAAAAGGTACACTTTTTCAAGTTAGCATATAGCTTTTCCTTTCTTAGTACACCTAAAACGGATTTCAAATGCTCATTGTGTTCTTCCAAACTTTTGCTAAAAACCAAAATATCATCAAAGTAGACAACCACAAACAAACCAATAAAAGGTCTCAAAACATGGTTCATTAACCTCATGAATGTGCTTGGTGCATTAGTTAATCCAAAAGGCATGACTAACCACTCATAAAGACCATGTTTTGTTTGAAAAGCTGTTTTCCATTCATCACCCTCTTTCATTTGAATTTGGTTATATCCACTCCTAAGATCAATTTTAGAAAAGACACAAGAACCATGCAACTTATCTAACAAATCATCTAAGCGAGGAATTGGGTGTCTATACTTTACCGTGATATTATTGATGGATCTAGAATCAACACACATGCGCCAAGTTCCATCCTTCTTAGGAACTAGTAAAACGGGCACGACACATGGACTCATGCTCTCGCGGATATATCCTTTCTCCATCAGCTCACTCACTTATCTTTGCAAATCCTTGGTCTCTTCCGGATTGGTTCTATATGCTGGACGGTTTGGAATGGATGCTCCGGGTACAAAGTCTATTTGATGCTCAATCCCTCGGATTGGAGGTAGACCACTAGGGTTCTCATCCGGAAATACATCTCCAAAATCCTGAAACAAAGAAGAAACACCACTAGGCAAACCGGGGTCAAGGTTAGTAGAACTCATAAAGACCTCTTCGAACATAAGTAGAAATATAGGCTGATGTGAAACCAAAGCTCTCTTTATCTCACTTGACCTCAAAAGAAATTTTGGTGTTTTCTCTCTTTTCTCTCTTTGTGTGTTTCACTCTTAAGCTCAATTTTTTTTTTGTGTTTCTCTCTCAATCTCACTATCTTCTTGGTTTTTTTGTGTTTGAGTCACTCATAGCTCTCTCCTCACGTTGCTTTAGAAGCAAATAATCTTGGTAGATCTCATTAGGAGTCATAGGGACAAGCGTAACAGTTTTCCCCTTATAACCAAATGAATGCTTGTTGGTGAAACCATCATGAACAACTTTCCGATCAAACTGCCACGGTCTTCCAAGAAGAATATGCCCAGCCTCCATTGGCACAATATCACAAATCACCTCATCCTTATACTTCCCAATGCTAAATGGAACCACAACTTGCTTTGACAGTTTGAGTTCTCCAAACTCACTTAACCATTGAAGCTTATACGGCTTGGGATGTTTTCGAGTAGTGAATCCCAGTTTCTCGACAAGTGTAGTACTCGCCACATTCGTACAGCTCCCTCCATCAATTATAAGACTACACACCTTATCAAGAACAAGACATCACGTGTGGAATAGATTCTCACGTTGCACGTTTTCCTCTAGTTTACCTTGCACACTCAAAAACCTTCTAGCTACCAAAAGATCATCTTTGGTTGCAGGTAACTCCAACTCATCTTGAGATGACAAAGAATCTGAAACCACTTCTTGCTCAGTTTTGTACTCTCCATTGACTCTAAGTATTATGGCCCTCTTGTTTGAACATTCATTTGCATAATGTCCCCTGCCATGACACTTAAAACATTGCACATCACGATTTCTTCTAGAAGAACTTTCAACTTTACCTTTGACCTCTTGTCGGCTAGTATTCAGATTGGATTCAAACTTTGGTTTTGGAACAATTTTGTCTTCGCGTGAGTAGCTAGGACGTTGAGTAATAAAACTCATGCCATAAGTTTGACGTGTGCTACCCTTCCTCTTGAGCTGCTGCTCCACCAAGATAGTCTTATGCAACATATCTTCCAATTCCACATAGTGTTGCATCTCTACTTGGTCTTGGATCTCACGATTCAACCGCCAAGAAATCTGGCTAGCTCATCTAGGTCTCCTTCGACTCGAGGTAGATGAGTGTCCATCTTGACTATAGTAGTCAACACCGCCTCTTTGTACATCAGCCGGTGGTGGATCTCCTTGTACGTTAGGCAGCCGAGGTTGTTGCCTAAGTGTTATCTCATTTTGAACTTGATCCAAAAGTTCATTAACTGCTTCCATCTCAACTCTCAACAAACGGGTCATCTCTCCCATCAACGCTTGAATTTGGAGATTTGGAATTCCTTGTATTTGCTCACCCTGCAGATTGTCGTTATTGTCGTTTGACATACTTAGAACCTGTAAGAAAGAGAGGATTCAATAGAAAAATGCCTCACAATCTCTCAAGTGTTTTACATACAAGTGTTTCCCTCAAATTATTGGCTTTTCTCTCAAATGTTCTCACAACCTTACGTCTTTTTCCTCTCTTGTTTTGAATCTCAAAATGTTCTTATACAACTAATAAAACACTCTTTGATTTGCTTTCCCCAAGGGTTAATCATCTAATAAGTGTCACACAACTCAAGTATTAGATAAATCTTGGTATACAAACAAACAACGAACAATATCTTTTTTTTATATAGAATAAAAGATGAAAAGTTTTTTTTCTGTTTTTTAATATATTCCTTTTTTTCAGTTTTTTTATTTTTTTTTAAATAAGTAATTAAAAAAGAAAATATGAAAAGATAGAAGTTGGAAAGATAGAAGATGAAAAGATAAAAGATTAAGAGATAGAAAATGAAAAGATAGAAGTTGGAAAGGTAGAAGGTGAAAAGATAAAAGATGAAGAGATAAAAAATGAAAAGATTAACTAACTTGTAAGTGTGCTCTGATACCAAATGATGCGGTTCCCGAAGGAATCGTCACTCCAAATTGTAAAGGATAGTCCTTGGTCTTGAAAGAACTTGAGTAACCCCCACCTTAGATATATCAAACCTAAGATTGTTGTTGTTTCAACTCGCCTTAAATTAAGCAAGGTGGTGGAACCACAAAATGTTGACTCGAGTAGCCCCCACATTTAGTATATTAAACCAAAGATTGTTGCTGTTTCGACTCACCCCTTCACACCAATGGTTAGGAATGGCCACACAAGTGTGATGGAAATAACTTGATAAACCAGTTTGATCCCTTGGATATGACACACCAAAAAAGATCGAAAAGTTCGCAAAGAACAAAAGAGAATCACTCTCAAATTTATTGATAAAAAATAGTTGGATACTCACAAATGAGAATTACATGAGTTTATAATGAAAATAAAGAACTCTCTAGATTCCTCTAAACTTATTGAATGTCTTAAATATGAAGAGTAAATACTACTATGTAAATGACAACTAAATGTCACAATTTACTATGACTTTAATGAGAAGGACTCTTGAACTTTTGGCCTCCAAAATATCTTTTAGTCTTCTAAATTCGTCATTATTCTTGGGATGAACTTTAAGACTTAATTTAGGACTTCTCTTGGACTTGTAGAAGGTTCAAAGTTGTTTCGACTTGACAAGTATAAAGTCCAATGGATTTCTTATGTTGTTCTTTTTCCAAAAGGCCTTGAATAAATCCACAAATGCTCTCTTTGATTTTTTTAGTCCGTGATCTTGTTATTGGACCGACTAGAATCTCCAAAGCTCTATCGTGATCTTCATTGCTTAGCTCCAAGTTCTCCTTAGCTTCCTTGCTTTTTTCCATGATCATATCAAGCTAAGTAGAACCACTCTAACTACCCAACATAAAACAAGGAGTTTTATGCTTTCGTCCGAGTCTTAGAATTTTGGGAACACTATCTACTTGCCAAAGAATTTATAGTTCACACCGATCATGAGACTTTGAAGCACTTGAGGGGTCAGACGAATCTAAAAAGAAGACATTCAAGATGGTTAGAATTTGTGGAGACATTCCCCTATGTGATAAAGTATAAGAAAGGAAAAGAGAATGTATTCGCGGATGCTCTTTCTAGACGACACAACCTCATCACCATCATGGACTCCAAAGTTCTAGGATTTGAGTTCATCAAGAACAAATACAAGGAGGATCCAGATTTTGGGGACATCTATCAAGCTTGCAACATAGGAGCCTTCATATTATATTACATCCACGAAGGGTACTTGTTTCAGGAAAAGAGGTTGTGTATACCACAAAGATCAATGAGGGACTTGATACGTAGGGAAGCGCATGGCGGAGGAGTCATGGGGCACTTCGGTGTTGCCAAAACTCTAGCCATGGTGGTTGAGCATTTCTTTTGGCCACATGCTAAGAGAGATTTGGAACGGTTGTGCATGAAATGTGCAACATGTTTCAAGGGTAAAGCTAAGTCCCACCCTCATGGTCTTTATCTCCCTTTACCTATTCCTAATGCTCCTTGGGAGGATATCTCAATGAATTTTGTATTAGGTTTGCCAAAGATAAAACACAGGGACTCAATCTTTGTTGTTGTGCACCGTTTCTCAAAGATGGCTCACTTCATACCTTGTGACAAGACCAATGACGCATCACAAATCGCCGACCAATTCTTCAAGGAAGTGGTGCGCCTTGATGTGTCTGCATTTTACCACATTTTAGGGCCATTATTTAGCATGTTTTGCATTCATACTTGCATTATTATCATAGTTTAGGTTCTTTTAGGCATAATTTGCATACTTAGTGTTGGACATTGCACACATAGCATAAAGGGTATTTTTAGGCACTTTTTGGAGCATTTCATGAAGAATTTTGGACTACAAGAAGACCAATGGAAAATCGGCTGGCCTAAAGTTGAAGTTCAAGATGTGATCTAGAAGATTTGGCATATACCAATGAAACTCGAGCATGACACTCGACCACACTTGGTCGAGTGGATTTTCGGACCAGAACGTTGACTTTTGACAGAGTTGACTTTTCTTTTGGGCTTTTTGTAAAAAGGGCCCAATGGTACCCCTTTATGTGAAAAGGCAAAAGCCCAACTATTTTAGGCCTTTTTCCATTTTCTTTTCTTAAGAAATTTTCCTTTTCTCTTTTCAAGGAATTTTCCATTTCTTTTTCTAGGGAATTTTCCTTTTTTCTCTTGAAGTATTTTTTCCTTTTTCTTAAGATCTTTTGATCTATAAATTGTACTAGAATTTCTACTTTTCAATATACAATCTTTTCCAGCAAAATTTCGAGTCTTATATTTACATATACAATCTTTTCTAACAATTTTCGAGTCTCTTATTTTACTAAGGCATTTACGATTTTTCATACTTAAGTTTTATGCAATTAGATTTTGATTTTAAGTCTATGTTTTATTTCATGAATTCTGAGTAAGTTAGTCTAGGGTTCTTGAGGAAAGGGTGAGATTAGGGGAAAACTTAGGGATTTCTAGATTTGTCTATGTTTAAATAAGGTCTTAGATCTCTTTAGTTTAAGTGTTCTTAATGCTTGTTTCTTTCTGATCAATTGAAATTAGATCTCTTGGTGAATCCCCCCGAGAGGCGTTTGGGGAATCACTTGAACATGCTTAAATTAAGATAGCATCTTCCTAGCTCAAGAGATTGATTGTCTAGGGTGTTATTAGGATTTGTAAGGTCCATACTTAAGGCCTCTTGAATTTCCAATCGTTGGGCGAGAGTCAAGTCAGGTTGTCTTTTAGGTGAGGTCCCATTGCGCGAGAGCGAATGTGATTACTTTGTGATTCCTTGCTTAGAGGTCATCTAAAAAGGTTGATAGATAAGTCTAGAACCCCTAGGAATACCCTAATCATTGATCCTAATCCTCGAGAACCCGTTTTTCCCTTATTGAATTTTCGTGATTTTAATACTCTATTTTAGGTTGAGATTTCTTGTTACACTTCATTATTAGTTTCATTATTGCTTTACTTTTAATCTCTGTTTTTACATTCTAATACTCTGTTTCGTTTTTAGCATTTTGTTTTAAAGATTTCATTGTCACCTAGGATAGATAACCACTCGCTAAAACTGAATCTGGCTTAGATTAGAATAAGTAGATTATATCTTGATTGCTAGTTACTCGCCCATTGGATTGACACCATACTGTACTGCAATTGATTAAATAGAAAGTTTGGTATTTGAGAAAACACCGCAAAAACCTGTTTATCATGCCTACATTGAGTTCTGAGGACTATTGTTTCCGATAAAGACGCCAAGTTCCTAAGTCACTTTTGGAGGACCTTGTGGCAGAAATTAGGCACCAAGTTGCTCTTCTCCACCACTTGTCATCCCAAAACCGACGGTCAAACTGAAGTGGTCAACCGTACTCTAGGAACCTTACTTAGAGCTACGGTCGGTAAAAATTTTAACTAATTGGCTTTCTTGTCTTCTAAATTTTCACCATTTGAAGTGGTATATGGTTTCAACCCTTTGACGCCAATAGATTTTACACCACTGCCTCCGCACCATTACCTTGACAAGGACGCAAGTGCCAAAGCCGAATTAGTCCGCAAATTACATCTCAAAGTTAAGGAGAATTTGGAAAAGAAGGCGGAAGGAATCAAGCAAAGAGAGCATAAAACGGGCAAGGTTGTGATATTCAACCGGGGGCGATGGTCCCTTCCGAGTAATTGAATGGATCAACGACAATGCCTACCGATTGGAACTGCCTGGTGAGTTCAATATCCCTTCAAGTATAAGTTATACTGATCTCTCCCCGTTTCATGACGACGATGACGATGCACCCGAGATGGAGCATCTTCAAGAGGGATGGAATGATAAGGGCATCAAGACGGTTGAACTAAGTAGGCCAATGAATCGAGCTAGGACATGCAAGCTGAAAGAACAACTCAGAGAAACTGTAGCAAACATCTTGAATCAGGAAGAGAACACATCCTCCCCGGAACGCTCTAAGAACGCTCCCTTCCTGGAACGCCCCAAGACCGATATCGAGACTTTTTCGAGGAGCGCGGGAAAGATCACGAACGAAATTCAAGACCAAGCAGCACGAGAAGAGGAGATCCTTTTGAAGCTGACCAAGAGGACCATGAATCAACAAGACCCGAGCTGAAAGTAACCGACAAGACTTGGCCCTCTATCGCGCCTTGCAAGGTTTGTTTTGTGTTTACGAAAAATGTTTTTGCAGGAACGCCAAACCCAACAACTCCAGCACCTTAGGATAAAGAGTTTTAAAGCCCATAGGCTTTTTTGGGCTTTTATTTTTGTTTAATAAACCACCAAAACACTAAGTTAGAAATTTGTCATATTTCTTGTAATTTGCTATTTTTTCTTGTTTTTTTTTGTTAATGGGTTGCGACCCATATTTTCTTTTTTCTTTGAGTGAGTCGGCCTTATGACCCATATATAAGGTCTCCTTACATCCATGTAACAAATCACCCACCTTAGATATCAATAAAGAACACAATTTCTCAAAGAGAAATCCTTAGTCATTAGCAAGCTAGTCGTATCTCTATGACTTAGAACACACTACAAGATCTCGAGAGGTTTCCCCTTGATCTAGAGTGTGCTTGAGTGTATCAAGAAGCCCACAATCCTTCTTGTGGATCACTCCTCAATCCCCCACCTTCCACGCCCCCGACTTTTCTTACCAAGGAGTACACTCGGTTCTCTTGGATAAGAACCCGCTCCCATAAACCTTAGAGAAGCATCTTGAAACTTGTATCAGAAAGTATGGGTATGTGACCATTGCAAAAAGAAGGGACCATCCAAGGATCAATGTTGGTTCCTCACCGTCACCTTAAGCAAAGTCGTTGGGAGTAAAACAAAGGCAAAGCCAACATCGCTCACGGTGAAGAAGGAGGTTCGAGGTCCGAGGAAACAACCATCCAACCAACAATTTGTTGTGGCAAGAGGAATAACTGTGGCAAATGAGGAGTATGTGAAAAAATCCTACCTAGCCGAACTCATCAGAGCCATCAATTCCCTAAAAGATTCTGGTAACACTTCCTTTGTCTCAAAATTAGATAAGACCTTATTTGTGGATTCCAGGGCTACTCATCACATGATTAGCAATAGAAATCTTCTTGACAATGTTAAACTGGCCTAAGGAGTGTTGAAATTGCAAATGAAAATAGAGTCTCCATTAAAGGAATATGTGACTTGTGGATTTTCAATAAACACTCTAGTGCCTTTTATATGCCGGCATTTACATCAAATTTATTAAGTGTAAATAAAACCATATGTGACTTAAACTGCAAAGTCAATTTTTATACTAACGAAGTATATTTTCAGGATATTTAGACAAACCAAAACCTTGGAGAAGGAGCTTCTAAGAATGTGTTATATCACTTAGAGAGCAATCCAAATTTGTTGTGTTTTTCTAGTAATCATGTTATTGACAATGCTTTATGGCACGCTAGGCTTGGGCATCCCCACAACTGTGCTTTAAACATATTATTACCTAATGTTTCGTTTAAGAATGATGAGTGTGAAGCTTGTATACTTGGTAAACACTGCAACTCAAAAAGGGTATAAGTGTTATATACCCAAAACTTGAAAGGTGCTCGTATCAAGGGATGTGAAATTCTTGGAAAATAACGGGTACTATGATGTGAAAAATTGGGAAGAGGTTTGGGGCCTACCACAATCATGTTCGGATAGGGCTACTGCTCTACAACATTTGCTAGCACAAATAGGGATACTGGAACACCCATGCCCTGACAGCAATATTACGCTCCCTCCCCTCAGTTGAGCACACCATTACCGTAGCAGGGCGCTCCCTTCCCGCAGCAGGGTGCTCCCCACCCACAGGAGATCGCGTCCTTCATACACCGTGATGCCACTATCACCGACCAGGGCACACCCACCCTGGATTGCAGTGCACAGACTGCCCCCGAAGAGGATCCCTTTCCGACTCCAGCTCTTCTTATACGTCGCAACCAACAAATTTGGAACGCCTCCTCCCGGGTCTATTACAACAACAATTTTGTGGCTCACCCCAACCAACTCACATGCCACCTCGAAACGGTACCTCATGAGTACAAGGCATTCATGACAAAACTTGATCAACACTTTGTGCCCAAAACTTATGACGAGGCCAAAGAACACCAAGTTTGGCGACACGCAGTCAATGAAGAACATGCTGCTATGGAACGAAATAACATTTGGGAAGAATGAAGACTCCCACATGGCAAACGAGCCGTCTTGTCTCGTTGGCTCTTCACCATCAAGTTCAAAAGTAACGGCCAAATTGAGCGGTGCAAATCTAGACTTGTAGCTCGCGGTTTCATACAAACATATGACGAAGACTACCATGATACATTCACCCAAGTGGCTGATAACAAGGTTTTGTGGTGGGTCTCAAATAACCTACTGTTATGTAATCAATTGCAATACAGTATGGTGTCAATCCACTGGGTGAGTAACTAGCAATTGGGATGTAATCTACTTATCCTAATCTGAGCCATATTCGATTTTAGTGAGTAGCAATCTAATCTAGGTGCGAATGAAATGCTTAAAACAAATTGTAAAAACATAACGTAAAAATAGAACATAGTAAAGTGCAAAACAGAGTAATTGTAAAATAGAGTTTTAACATAAAAACAGAGTATTAAGATTCACAAAAATTCAACAGAGTATTAAGATTCACAAAAATTCAATAGAGAAAAGGGGGTTCTCGAGGTTAAGGATCAATAATTAGGGTATTCCTAGGGGTTCCAGACTTGTTTATCAACCTATTTAGATGACCTCTAAGTAATGAATCACAAAGTAGTCACATTCATTCTCATGCAATGGGACCTCTCCTAAACAACAACCCGACTTGACTCTCGCCAACGATTAGAAGTTCAAGAGGCGTTAAGTATGAAATTTACAAAGCCTAATAACACCCTAGACAATCAATCTCTCGAGCTAGGAGAAGTTATCTCAACCTAAGCATGTTCAAGCGATTCCCCAAACGCCTCTCGGGGGGGGGGGGGGGGGGTGGGGGGGGGGGGGGGAATCACCAAGTAATCAGATTTCAATTGATCAGAAAGAAATAAGCATTAAGGACACTTAAATTAAAGAGATCTAAAACCTTAATCAAACGTAAACAAATCTGGAAATCCCTAAGTTTTCCCCTAATCTCACCCTCTCCTCAAGAACCCTAATTTAATTACACAGAATTCATGAAGTAAAGCATGATTCAGAATCGAAAATCAATTGCATAAACTTGAAGATTTTAGTAAAAGAGAATTCAATATTGCTTAAGAGAATTGAAAATTGCTGGAAAATATGATATATTAAAAGTGGAAATTCTAGTACAATTTATAGATTAACAAAGATCTTAAGTCTTAAAGAAAAAAAATGAAAATTACTTAGAAAGTAAAAAGGAAAATTGTTTAAAAAGAAGAAAGGAAAATTCCCTAGAAAGGGAAATGGAAAATTCTTTGAAAAGAAAAAATGGAAAAAGACTAACATTATTGGGCTTGCTTCTTTACATAAAGGGGTATTAATGGGCCCTTTCCACAAAGAATCCCAAAAGGTCAACTTTGGCAAAAAAGTCAACATTCTGGTGTGAAGAACCACTCGACCAAGTGATGGTCGAGTGTCATGGATATTTGCCAAATCTTCTAGATCACATCCTGAACTTTAACTTTAGGCCAGCCGATTCTCATAGGTCTTCTTGTAGTCCGAAATACTTCATGAAAAGCTCCAAAAAGCACCTAAAAATACCCTTTATGCAATGTATGCAATGCTTAAGACTAAGTATGCAAATTATGCCTAAAAGAACCTAAAACAACGATAATAATGTAAGTATGAATGCAAAACATGCTAAATAATGCCCCTAAAATGTGGTAAAATGCAGACACATCAACTCCCCCAAACTTAGTCTTTGCTTGCCCTCAAGATAATATATGCATAGAGCTAAGAAGGAAGAGAGGTTGCTGATAATGGGAACATCTTCCTTCAAACAGACAACTTAGCAAGCTGAAAACTGTAATCCACAAGTGAACCCCTATTCTTTTGTAAAAACCACAATCTACTTACATCAAGGTTTAGCATAATAATAGAGTACTCCCTAATACTTAGTTGGACTCTAAGAAACTCAGATTTGAAACCTATTTCTTTAAGTGCAGACCGCAAGAGGGGATATCAATCAAAGACCTTGGGATTCAACTTCCTCAAATTCAGCTAGACACTATGAATTAAGCATTTTCGATCACTTCTTATTTTCAACTCCTACCTTTGCTCAAACTCCTACTTATTTGCTTCAGCTTTATCAATGAGACACGAAAAAGTACGGGTTTACGCATAGTCTCGGTTCACTTTAGGCATCAATCTATTAGCTTTATCAATGAGATGCAAAAAAGTACGGGTTTACGCACAGTTCCGGTCCATCTTAGGCAACATTGGAATGGTTTCATCGATGAACACAAGAAGGTACAGGTTTACGCACAGTCACCGTTCATCTTAGACCATATTATTTGAGCTGAGTTGTAAGAAGGATGATTCTATATTCATCTTATGCTTTTCTTTTAACTTAGCTATCTGAACCTAAGGAAGGATCTTATGCAATGTATCTCAAGCCCCTAATTTGGTAAAAATGGAATTCGATTATGAGGCAACAAATCTGGTCTTTTTTGAGACACAACATAAGTATCGGTTTCATAGGTCAATGATCTACCAATCAGTGTTCAAGAGGGGAAAAACGCAAGTCCAAGAGTTCACTATGGTTACTAGCCAATCAACCTAGCAAGTCTGTCTATCATTAGCAAGATGATTCCCAAAACTCTAGACCTCGATCCTATATAAATGCAATGCAACTACATGAACACTCTGTTTTTGACTGATGGTTTTTTTTTTCAATTTTTTCAAATTTTTATGGGTTTTCTATGCCTTAGATAATATGTAATCACAAAAATATGCTAACTGAAAATATTTTTGGTTTTTCTATGCCTTAAATGTAATGCGAATGATGAAATGCAAAGAATAAAAGCTAAGAATCATAGAAAACAAAGTTAAATGTCCTCTAGAACCTTTCCCCAAAGTTAAATCACACAGTCCTGTGTGTGTATAAAAGTCCGAAAGAGGATCCTAGACCAGCAAGTCAAGAGAAAATATGCAATGGTATACACAATGAAGGGAAGCAA
>JAKUCM010001565.1:0-21342 GCA_023374145.1 Lepidium sativum
TTCCACACTACACCCTAACTTTTCCACCGCAAATGGATCTAAAAAGTTATGAGTAGAACCCGTATCGAGTAAGATAAAGAGTGTACGTTTATTGTGAATACCTTTTCACCCTTAGTGTGGAAAAACCTGTATGACCAGCTAACACATTAAGGGAAATCGTGGCAATGGCTCTTGATTCTGCGTAAGGTTCCAGAGTATCCGCTTCTATCATCTCCTCTTCTTCCATTTCCATCAAAAATAATTGGGACTTTTTATGAACTTTGTAGTGTTCAGGAGTGAATTTTTCCGGACAAAAATAACATAATCCTTTTGCCCTTTGTTCATTCATCTCTTCCGTTGATAGGAATTTCCGCGGTTGCACCCTCTGAGCGTCCCAAAAATTCCCTTTATCATTGGTTTGCCCAGTGTCTTTCTTCAGTGGTAATAACCCTCTTGCATTATAAGTCGATGTAGTGGATCCTCCCTGGACAGGAGATGCGTGAGGGTGTGCTGTTTCATAATATCTTCCCAACATGAAACATTGTCGCACTAAAGTCGGTTGAAACATCCTGATTGACATTTGTGTATCCATATGCAGCCTGACCAAACAATTGCTCACCAATACCTTCTCCGATAACGATACCCGCATGCGTATTTGCTCGAATTTTGAATGATAATCCAAAATTCCCGTCGTTTCCACTAACTTCTTTAATTTCGCATGAGGATCATCATAAACTTCCTCAAATCTTTCTCTAATCAACCTATGATATCATCCCCAATCCTTAACATCTTCGTCGTTTATCGATGAATGAAGTAAAGATTGATGCCAAATCACTGCGTCACCATCTAAATGCATAGCAGCAAGAGTTACCTTCATCTTCGTTGATGTATGATCATGTTCAAAAAACTTCTCCACTTTGAACAGCCAATCTTTAATACCGTCACCATTAAAACGAGGAAATTCAAGCTTCGCTAATCTTGTAATTCCGGCGTTGTTAAGAGACGAAGTCGCGCGGTTATTCTGGTGATTCAAACCTGACGAATTGTCACTCGGAGAATTGTGCGTGCGCTGAGTCGACAGCTATCGAATCGCTTCGAACAGCTCGTTGTTGCTTCTAGAAATTTCCGAAGACAACGAAGCCAAAGAACCTTCAATATCCTGGAATCGCTCAGCAAATCGGCTTTCCAACTCCTTCACCATCGAGTCTTTGACCTGATCTTGAAGTTGCGTCTCCGGCATAATTCTGAGGAAATAATTGAATCTGATACCTTTGTTACAAACAAATAAGAAATCGCGTAATGGATAGAATAGAAGCTAATGTTCCGAGAAACAACAACCTCTCTTACCGACTCGAACTCCTACCCGACGAAGGAACTCACAATTCAGCGTTCAGAATCTCAGCAAGAAGAAGGAAGAAGATGATGAACATTTTATTAAAATCTCAATGAATAAATATTGAATTCGTTACACTCTGTTTTAAGACTTTTTCCTAATTCGATTACAAAATCCTGGCCTTCCACGTGGCTTACATCTATTACAACTATAAACTTGTATTATACAATAGGATAAAACATGTTTTATTTTTATTTTCGCCGTCAAAATTATTTAACTTTTATTTTTTTGTTTCGTTTGCATTGGACTTTTATAATTTTTTGATGAAAAATGATTTGAGAGGTTTAAAGTAGTACTTAAACTATTAGTTTTCAAGTTTAACTTCTGAGAAGGATAAGTCTTCAAGTTAATCTTGTTCGGGAGATAGGCGTGACATAGGAAGGAACACGCAACAATCATTTTCATTGATTGCAGATCGAGCTTTGTCAGGTATCAAGACGCAATAATAACAGGAGATAAATGGGCGGCTTCTTCCTTAATCGATGCACTTTGATTGAACACTTGGCCTTGGAGCATGAATCCAAACTCATGCGCTCATGGGGACACTCAAAGGTTTCTGCTTTTTTAAAATACCTTTATGGTAATTGAAGATAAGATTAGATGGCAAGTCCTCAATGTATATATAGGAGGAGACTATTGTTTGAACACTCGTAGTATAACTCTTTCTTCTTTACTTTTACTTGCTTTTTCCCTTGATACTTTAATGGCTAAGACCTCCGAGAAGCCGCTTCCCAAGTTTAGTTTGAGACTTCTCATTGATGAAGAGAAAAACAGAGAGTTGTTTTGGCTGAAGCTGGGAAGGATTTTGTTGATATACTCTGTGGTCTTCTGACTCTGCCAATGGGGACCATTGTAAGGTTGCTGGAGAAGCATCTAAAACCCCAGTCATCGATTGTGGGTTGTTTTCACAATCTTTACAAAAGTGTTTCAGTCCTGAATGATGATAACTTTGTGACTCTAGCTTCTAAAAATCTTCTGCTGTATCCCAAAAGTATGAAGGAAGCTCATTGCAGACGGCTTAAGTTGAATCTAGTTGATGCTGAGGAGACCACATTTTTTGTCTGCTCAAGATATATGTATAAAGACTCTGCCTGTAAGACATACAGCAATTTTTGTAACTCAAAGTGTACATGCGGAAGAACAGTGGTGAACACGATTCATTTCGAAGTAGAGCAAACCGATGGCTTATCAGTAAATGAAGCTGATGGAGTCTTTCTAAGTTGCAGGACATCATTCATCCCCACTGATGATCTAAAAGTGGAAAGGAACTCTATGAGTCTTGTCCTCAATATTCTCAATGATCTTGGTTATGCTGGCTTTGATAAACTACAGGAAATGCATTCTGATGTTGGTTCTAATGAGGTACTTGAACATTATATTAACACTCAGTCTCATAAATAATCTTCTTTTTTCTGATTCGTGATTGCTTGAATGTAGGTGATGAATTTGTTAGGGTGTTTATTCACTTCAGAAGCTCCCTTGACAGATGTATTCTTGAGGAAACATTGTATGACAAGGAATCGCAAATTGTTGACTCCACTCTTGCAAGAAAGTAAATTTGCTGGAGAAAAAAGACAGACCTTTAACTTTGAAAGTTTTTGTTAGAAAGCTTGACAAGACGATTCTTTATGCTGAGTGCAACGAAGAATTTGTTGAATTTCTTTTCACTTTTCTTACCATCCCACTTGAGTTTGCTTGGGAACTCTCTGCTGAAAATGACAGTTTGGGCTGCCTTGGAAATTTATGCAGAAGCATAAAAAGATTGACCTCTGAAAAGCAGAAAGATGCCACAACTTCCAAATGCATACTTCCTCATTACTACAATTGCCAGTCACAACTTCTCGATGTTGTTATCCAGGAAACACCAATATATGAATGCTTGGAATCTCGTTATGGTTACAGACATAACACCATCTCTAGAAAGATTAAGAAGGTATTATCAACTGATGAAAAAATTGTGAAGATAATATCTGTGGATTCAAAAGCAGCTAGTTATGGACTTGTGAAGAGAGAAACAAATTTCATTGTGTCAGAGGATTTGATTGTTACTCCTATGAACTCATCCTCAACAGTTTCATTACTAAGCAAGTTGAAGATGAGCATCAGTGACATCGAGGAGGAAGTAATTAGCTTTGGAAAAGCTGAGGTTTGGTCCCTCTATATCTTCTTTTTTGATTCTCTGATTTGTTATTATATTAAAACTACTATTTTGTATTGCAGGCCACAAGCTTACTTAGAGCTTCCTTGACCACAAACTCTGGATTAACCGATGGTCTCTCAAATTTCCTCTCAAAGATGGACCCAATAGAATTAGAAGCCACTCAATCAACAGTTTTACCAAAAAAACAAGAAAAATTACTCGACCAGCAATGAAGAATCGAAGGTCTAACAGAAAAACCCAGTGAACTTTTTTCGAATCTTGGAGCTTGTGTTCTTAAATTGTGCAAGTGTTCTTTTTCTTGTTTTAATACAGAATATATGAGAATTTGAGACTTTCGTTTGTTTTTCTTACGTTAATTCTATGTAATGTTCAGCTATGTTCCGTCAAGGTCTGGTGATATTAACAATTCAACATTATAAACCATTTTATTTTTGCATTAGTTCGATTTAAGTGTTTGATGTCGAAGAAAAAATGATTTAAGAGGTTCAAAGTAGTCACGTTCATCTCCCATTTGAACGATTAGTCTTCATGTTTAACTTCTTAGCTAATGGTTTTTAAGTTTTTTTTGTTGATCATCATCCATAGATACATATAAGATTCTATTTCTGCCTTGCATTTTTCCTTAGTATCTCAGTCTATCTATTTCGTATTGCCTACACATCTGTAGTTGCCTCTATTTTCTCAAGTCTGAAATGCCAGAGCGAGAGAGTTTGTGTTACTGCTTATCTGAACTTATAACAGACAATGAAAAAGTTGAGTAAAAAGCTTAGGGCCTAAGATAATGTATGTGATACGGACTCATGAACGTTGTAAACAAAACACCTTGATCTCGTTTTTGAAGATAGGCGTGACTTAGTTGCTAAGAAAGCGTTCTGTAGCTTTGAGCCATTATGAACTTTAAGTCCTTATAACTTCATGCTTCGTTCAAAACCCGAGAACGAAGGAACAGACAACTAGCATTTATGTTGCATGTTCATTGATTGCAGGTTTAGCTTTGTCAGGTACTCCTCAATGCAATAGTTACGAGAGATAAGTGGGCGGCTTCCTCCTTAATCGATGCATTTTAATTGAACGCTTGGCCTTGGGACGTGTATCCAACTCCTGCGTTCATGGGGATACTCAAACGTTTCTGTTTTTTTCTTTTTTCAAAATTCTTATGGAGAGTCCTCGATGTATATATATAGAAGGAGACTTTTTATTGAGCATATCTCACAGAAAACTCTTTTTAAACCACTGGTAGAAGAGTTCTCTTTCTTCTATGTTTTTCCTTGCTTGTTTTACTTAGAAACATTGATGGCTAAGACCTCCGAGAAGCTGACATTTAGTTTGAGACTTCTCATTGATGAGGAGAAAACTAGAGTTGTTTTGACTGAAGCTGGGAAGGATTTTGTTGATGTACTCTATGGTCTTTTGACTCTTCCAGTGGGGACCATTTTCAGGTTGCTGGAGAAGCAACTAAATCCTCATTCTATGATTGTAGGTTGCTTTCACAACCTTTACAGAAGTTTTTCAACCATGAATGATGTTAACTTTGTAACTCAATCTTGTAAGAATCTGCTGTTGTATCCCAAAAGTATGAAGGAAGCTCATTGCAGACGGCTTAAGTTGAATATATCCAATGCAGAGGAGACCATGTATTTTGTCTGCACAAATTATTTGTTTGAAGAGTCATGCTGTAAGAAGAGTAAGCTGAAGGAGTCTTCCCCAGTTGCAGGACATTGTTTATCATCACCGATGATCTAAAAGTGTTGCTGAACTTTATGGGTCTCGTCCTGAATGCCCTCAATGATCCTGGTTATGCCAGGTTTATAAGCTACGGGAAATGCAGCTTGATGTTGGTTTTGATGAGGTATTTGAATTTTTAATAACATTCTCTTCTCGTAGACTGATATGTCTTCTCTTTACTGATCAGCGACTTCTTAAATATAGGTGTTGAATTTGCTAGGGTGCTTATTCACTTCGGAAGCTCCATTGACAAATACATTCTTGAGGAAACATTGTATAACAAGGAAGCAAAAAATGTTGACTTCACTGGTGCAAGAAAGCAGAGTTATTGCAGAAGGAGATGAGCTTTTAACTTTGAAAGTTGTTGTTAGAAAGTTGACAATGCGATTCTTTATGCTGAGTGCAGAACCGTGAAAGGGTTGAGTTTTGAGAAGCAGAAAGATGTCATCATTTCAAAATGCATACTTCCTTATGACTACTATTGCCGCACACAACTTCTGGATGTTGTTATCCAGGCAACACCAGAATTCGAATGCTTGATTGCCCGTTTCAATGGTTATGGTCAGAACAAGATCTCTAGAAAGATTAATAAGAGTGTTCTATCAAATGGTTATACTTGAATTCATAAGTGATATCGAGGAGCAAGTTATTAGCATTGGCAAAGCTGAGGTATGTTGCTTTAATATCTTCTTCTTTTTTTCTTTGATTCTAGAGAAAGATATACTTAATTATACTCTTTAACTGTTTTGCAGGCCACTAGCTTATTTAGAACTGCCTTGATCACAACCTCTGCATTAACCAATGGTCTCTCAAGCTTTCTCCCAAAGTTGAAGCCTACAGAAGCAACTCAATCATCATCATCTAACTTTGGCTGGATCCTGTAGCTTGTGTTCTTAGAATGTGCCAGTGTTCTGATGCAGAACTTTTGAGAATTTGTGATTTTCCTTTGTTTTCCTAAGTTCATTTCAAATGCCATGTAATATTTTACTATGTTGCGATAAAGTCTAGTAATTTCAATTTGGCCAAGAACTATTTGAGTAAGAATTGTATCTGGTCTTTCTTTCTCCAAAACAATAGTAACTTCTCTGCAAATGGTAAATAAAAACGTGAAAAGGTTAAATTGTATTTACTGATATAATCAAGGTACGATTGTATTCTCACTGGTTACAAGTTTTTGGCTTTTGCCTCGACTGACCAATATATATACAAAGACTTTGTCTCGTTTTTCTTAACTACTCTCTGTCTCTCTTTCGTCGTTCGTCTACTTTCTCTCTCTAGGGTTTCGATTTCGATTTTTTACACTGAACTTGCGATTGAACCTTCACCCTTCTCCCCCATCTCAGGTTGATGTCCTCGATGTCAACGTAGCTTTCTTGTCTCAAAGAGCCCTTGATGCTATTATCGATTCTTCGGAAGCCTTTAGGTTGATTCCTCGGATAGTGGATGTTTTTGGTGAGTTTTTGCTCTTGTTAGCATTACGCCTGATTTGGTGTCGTGATGCTTTCGTGAAGGGGACGAATTTGTAATGTCCAGCTGCGATTTCGTTGGTTCCTCGCTTTTAGGGTTTTCTTTTCTATCATCTGTTTGGTAGCCGAGTAAAGTTGGGGAAGGAAACTGTGATTCCGTGGATCTTATTTGCTTCAATTTTCGGCTTTGTTTCGCTGTGTAGAGAGAATTGGGAAGGGATTTTGAGTTTGCATTAAGTTTCATCTGGCCTGTGTTGCCTTTAGCCCGCGGCTGCTAATCTCTTGCTTTTCTCATTCCTTACCTGAATTAGGCAACTTGTTTTAGAGGAAGGAGGTGTTAGCTTAATGCTGTTCATTTACCCTTGAATGGTTGCTACAATGGACTTAAATGCATCACCCCAACCTGAAGAAGATGACGAACCCTATGTGAGACATCTAGAAGAATATTCGTCGCGTGATGACCGGATAGAGTCTGCAGTTGAAATCGCAAGACGGGTACAATTGATTTTAAATACTCAACATGGATGGATATAGCCACAATAGTCAGGACACTCTTAAGAAACAATTGACTAAAGTGACCCTTAAAAATAATTGAGGATGAATTTTCTCATGTTTTGTGCTTCAGGAACGTGAAGAAAGAAGGAAACGAATGAGATATGACAAGCCATCACATAACTCTCAACCAGTTTTCCGTGATCAATATTATCAGAATCGGAATACTAAAGCTTATGATAGATACAAGATCCCTCAAGGTGATATTCCTTTTCTGAATGAATGCATATCCTTCGTGGCTATTCTTTACTGCAAGTATAAAGTGCTTCTAAAATCTTATGGATGAATTTTCTTTTAGCTAGTATGTGTTCTTTTATTTCCCTTTAGGCCAATTCTTTTAAGTAGGGTGACTCTTTGACAGCCTATCCAATATCACAGGTTGGCTAGAGTGCCCTCCTTCTGGGAGTGAGATAGGATACCTCGTGCCTTCAAAAGTTCCCTTGAATGAAGCTTACAATAATTCTGTACCTCCTGGAAGTAGATACTCTTTTAAACAGGTGATCCATAGTCAGAGGATAGCTGGGAGAAAGGTAATTTGTGGAAATTGTTGAAAATATGTGTATGTATCATTGTCTATGCAATACTAATATGACTTTGATCTAAGCTATTGCGTATTGCCATTGACTTTTTCAGCTTGGTCTGGTGATTGATCTGACAAACACAAATCGTTACTACTCTACGACAGACTTAAAGAAAGAAGGGATTAAACACGTGAAGGTAAACATAATTCGTTCTGTTTACACCCATATCCTCTGTGATGGCTGTAGCAGATCGCTTTTTTTTTTTTTTTTTTAAATACTTGTAGATTGCATGCAAGGGTCGTGATGCAGTGCCAGATAACGTGTCTGTCAACGCATTCGTCAACGAGGTATTTCTTGAGCACAAATGGATCAGAGATGTTTATCTGAAGTTTTATTTCATTCTCTTGTTTTTTTTTGTGAAATCAACTTTATCCACTGTTATTAGCTCACTAAAGAAACTTGTCTTCAGGTTAATCAATTTGTCATAAATCTAAAACACTCAAAAAAGTTTATCCTCGTCCACTGTACGCATGGGCATAATCGGACAGGATTTATGATAGTCCATTATCTTATGCGATCTGGGCCGATGAATGTTACACAGGCGAGTACTTTTCACTTTTCTCATAGTATATATGCACCTAATGTACCTCTTAGGAGTAAGAAATCTAATTACATTATGGTTTCTTTCAGGCAATAAAAATCTTTTCCGATGCCCGCCCCCCTGGGATCTATAAGCCAGATTACATTGACGCTTTATACTCATTTTATCACGAAATAAAACCTGACAACGTCATTTGCCCATCAACTCCGGAATGGAAGAGGTCTACTGAGCTTGATTTGAATGGTGAAGCCTTGCCAGATGATGATGATGATGATGGCGGTCCAGCTGGCCCTGTTCAAGTAAGCTCAATGCTAACAAATGATTGCAACTTTTTCTAAGCTTTCTTCCTTGTTAGTTAGGCTCTATCATCTGCAAAAACAGCTTATTGCCATTTTTACCATCTTTTAGTGATCTTTGATAATATTGGCATTGCCTAAGGAAAAGATAACGTCTGACATAGGTAGGTTTTCAGAAACTTTCAGAACTCAGCTAATCAATTTACCATCAATTTAGTTACTGGTGCATAGTAAGTCATTGATGGAAATTCAAGACTGACAAAGCTCACAAAGTGGTCATCTGGTCTTTGTGCTTTTATGGTGGTTAATTTTTTTTTATTTTTTTTTCTTACTGCTTACTTATTTCAGGAGGAGAGCCATCAGGTGGATGTCAAGATGTCAAATGATGACGTTCTGGGTGATGAAATACCCCCTGACCAGGAGGAAGGTTATCGACAATTCTTTTATAGGATGCTATCACTGAATATTGGGGTAGGAAATTTGAGATATTTTTATATGTTGTTCACACAGAGTATTCTGTATCTAAATATATACTAAAACTTGATTTTCATTTTCAAATTGCTCTCAGTGGAACTGCCTTTTATCTCGTGATCAGTGTTAAATTCTGTTGTTGCGTATCCTTTTTTGTGATGCTACTAGAGAAAATTGCTAAAGTAGAATGTGGTTACTTGAAATATAACATGATCTTGATCATCTTAGTACTCTTTTATGCTGAAATTGAAAGAAAAGGATTCCCTTGGCTATTAGGTACATTTCCATTATCTTTGATTTCGTTATAAAATCTAAAATTTAGCATACAATATGGTTTCTGTTATCTCTTTTTTTTTTGGTTTTGTTTAGTATGCTTTTTCTCCATGTGTCTAGGTCAACAAGGATTTGTTTCCGTTTATACAATTTTCTCCATCTCTTTTTCATTGGCGCAATATATAACATGTATTTGGTGAATTCTTTTTCTCTAATCTAGGGAAGAGGATGTTCACAGTTTCCAGGTTCACACCCTGTCTCCTTAAATAGGTATGAATCTCTGTTACTATTTGTAGTGCATGCAAGGAGGATTAAACCAATGCATAGTTTTAGGCTCAATAATCTATTTGGTTTGTGGTACGTAAATCTCAATATCTTTACTACCTGTGCTAAAACAGGGATAATTTGCAACTCTTGAGGCAGCGGTACTATTATGCCACATGGAAAGCTGATGGAACGCGATATATGATGCTCCTAACTATGGATGGATGTTATTTAGTAGATCGAAGCTTTAGATTCCGGAGGGTACAGATGCGGTTCCCCTTCAGACATCCAACTGAAGTGAGTAATTTCCCAACTTTGTTGGGCGAATAGTGTATTGTTTATCTACTTCGAGAACTTGTGATTTTTATTAGTTTTTTTTTTTGGGTTGCCAGGGCATATCTGATAAAGTGCACCATTTCACATTGCTTGATGGAGAAATGATAATTGATACTTTGCCAGATAAACAAAAGCAGGAGAGGAGATACCTAATCTATGATATGGTAGCGATCAATGGCCAATCAGTTGTAGAGGTTGGAACTGTCACTATTTATTTCTATGATTGATAATGATTTTTTGGTTCTGTTGCTTTAAATATTGTCAAAGAGACCCCAAGCTCTCTAGCTCTAGATCTGAGTATGTATGGAGGTACATTGTGAATACTGTAGCTGTCATTACTCGTATAATAGAATCGAGAAATCAAGCAGTTTTTAGGCCACGCTAACTGTCGTGTTAGCTTAGTATTTGTTGTTTTTCATGTTTAATATGTTTCGTGATGCAATAAATACTTCAGGAATGATTACCATATACAATCGCTATGCTCATATGGAGCATCTGATTTCGGTGGCTTGTAACTCCAGACAAACACTTGTACATCTTTTGTCGCTGTGTTCAGTACTCTTTGTTGCAGACAGTTAGTCTTGATATTATCTTTTTACCAACATTCACGTCAGCAGTGTAGAGTATCAACAACTTGTGTTTGGATTGCTTAATCATGTCAATCGCTATGATACTAATGAAAACCTGTATCGAAAATGGACCAGCGGCCTTTCTATGAAAGATGGAAGATGCTTGAGAAGGAGGTGATAGACCCCCGTAATCATGAGAAGGCCAGAAGTCATATTTACAGATATGACTTTGAGCCTTTTAGGGTGCGTACCAAGATTTACATTTGATTTGTCATGCCATTTCCATTATATATTTTTCCTTGTATAACTGTCCATGGAGCTGATACATATTGTCTCATCTAGGTACGGAGAAAAGATTTTTGGTTGCTTTCTGCGGTTGAGAAGGTTTTGAAGGGTTTTATACCATCACTTTCTCATGAAGCTGACGGCCTAATCTTTCAGGTAATCATGGGAATGAAGCCTGTTGTTATACAAAGTGTAATCGTATTGGAATTTAGTTATAGTATAGCATATATTGTCTTTCAATAAAAATATCTAAAATCTAATAGTCTGTTAACAGGGTTGGGATGATCCTTATGTTGCCCGTACCCATGAAGGTCTGTTGAAGTGGAAGTATCCAGAGATGAACTCGGTTGATTTTCTGTACGAGCAGGATGAGAGTGGCCGTGGAATGCTCTCCTTGTTTGAAAGAGGAAAGAAGAAGCATATGGATGGCAATTCTGTTGTTTTTAGAGGTGTTTAGTGAATCTCTGCTAATATCTTAAGCTAATAGTATATATCAAAAGCTATTCCACTAATTCTAAGAATTACAAACTGCTAATGCCGAAACTGCAACAGATGATTCGGACCCTGCCGAGTACTCTGGGAAGATTGTAGAGTGTTCTTGGGATCAGGATGAGAAAGTCTGGGTGAGCATGAGGGTAAGGGTCGACAAATCAACGCCAAATGATATCAACACTTATAGAAAGGTCAGTACTTCTATTCTTTACACATTTGATTGTATGCTTTGGATTCATATCCCCAGTTGTTGCACTATTATGATTATTGATTGACAATCAAACTTTGCTAACATATTATCCTCTTGCAACTTAATAGAAGACTTCCTTGTGTCTTATGAGTTTCTATCGGATTTTCTTTTCATCTAAAGGGTTTCTTGCTGTCTAACTGGTTTTCTTTACTGAAAACATCCTTCAGCTACTTTATTTACCACCATCTTACAAATTTTTGCGTCTCAATTATCTTCCACAACTTAAGATTGAGATTGAATTTAAGCTTTCTTGGCTAACTGCAAACGTAACACACGGGGATTGGGTTAAGTCTAAACCATTGTGAATGTGAAATTAGGTGATGAGAAGCATAAAGGACAACATCACAGAGGAAGTGTTGCTGCAGGAGATCAGGGAAATCATCCGTTTGCCAATGTATGCAGACCGTATTCAAATGGATAGCAAAGCTGCGCGACGCAGATGAATCAACGGTCTGTATGTTTCTCACAATACATAGATGAAGCAGAATCAAGGAGAAGACATGTGTGGATTGCTGGTTATGCTTTTGCTTCTCTTCTTTGCAAAGTTCAGATGCTATACTAACATTGTACGTAAGAAGAAAGAAGGAACTCTGCATTTCTCGAATCCTGGTTTCGAGGAGCTTTTAGGGCTTATTAAGAATCAAAAATCCGTTTGGCATATGTGATGATGGTTTTAGCTTCATGAGGTGTGTTTACTCTGTTAAGTGATTCTTATGTTT
The DNA here is from genome assembly GCA_023374145.1 of Lepidium sativum. Taxonomy (NCBI): domain Eukaryota; kingdom Viridiplantae; phylum Streptophyta; class Magnoliopsida; order Brassicales; family Brassicaceae; genus Lepidium; species Lepidium sativum. Next base: position 12,354 of record JAKUCM010001565.1, read on the forward strand.
AGATGGAGGTGTTGTAGTACAAGTAATAGTACTTAGGGAGCGATAATGTTGTAATCGTTAGTATTAGTATTTATTGGTTCTATTATACTTCAGAAGCAAAAGAATGGCAAACATATATTATCTCATTCACAAATCTTCAATTAAATACAACAATTTAAAACGTGTGACGTTTTTACTCTTAGTAATTAAATAGCGGGCCGTTTTGTGTGTTTTACTTAGCGAGAAACGGCAAACAGTTTACTCTTCCCTGCGTTATTCGATTTTGCCGGTTGCGATCTAGTCGAGCAGTCCACGGTATTTCATCCTCCATCTCGATCTCTTCTTTCACTCCCCATCCCAATTCCCAAAACCCCATTTTTAGTGGGGTTTTACAAAATCGCGTCCTCATAATTGAATCACTTCTTCGTACCTGTATCCAATTTAGTTTTGTGTCGATTGGGAATAGTCAACTGTTCCCAGAGTGTGATCATATGAAATCTCGTGTGCGACGGTGTCTGTTGATTTGTTTGCTCTGTCTTGCCTTAACGAATCTCTCCTATGGGCAAAACAAGTTCAGAGAGCGTCAAGCCACCGATGACGAACTGGCCTACCCAGAAATGTGAGTTTTCGATCTGTACAGAGCTGTGGGTAGACGAGACTTGAGTTAGATTTTTCTTCCCTTAACTCGTATTGGACATATGTTTCCTTGTTCTGAAGACTCTCCGTTTGGTTTCTCCGATTTAAGTTTTTCTGGGTTCTCCGTTCTGCAGTGATGAAGATGCTTTATTGAATACCCAGTGCCCCAAAAAGTTAGAGCTGCGATGGCAAACTGAAGTCACATCTAGCATTTATGCTACACCCTTGATTGCTGATATTAACAGGTAGGATTTGCCACCATTTCATATGTTGACTCTGTGTAATAGTCCTACTCAAAGTTCAGATTTTTCCATACTTTTTGCTGAAAATCGTTTCTGGTTTTTGTTACAGTGATGGAAAGCTTGACATTGTTGTTCCATCTTTTGTTCACTACCTCGAGGTTCTTGAAGGGGCTGACGGAGACAAGATGCCAGGTACAAAATATCTTATCTTCTTACGTTTCAGCTTTCTGAACTTTTCTCTTGTGCTGTTCATCTGATGCTATTAAGGACTTTGGAAAGGATACTGATGCACTCATAAATGCTAGGTTGGCCTGCTTTTCACCAGTCAAACGTGCACTCCAGTCCCCTTCTATTCGATATTGACAAAGATGGTGTTAGAGAAATTGCTCTGGCTACCTACAATGGCGAAGTGCTCTTTTTTAGGTAATTGTTTCTCACCAAGTATATACTTATATACGCTATCTGTTATTATTAACCCTTGGAATCTGTGGTTTCATATGATACTTTCTTGTTTCCAGGGTATCAGGATTTTTGATGTCAGATAAGTTAGAAGTGCCACGTAGAAAAGTGCACAAGAACTGGCATGTGGGGCTGAATCCTGACCATGCTGACCGTTCACATCCTGATGTCCATGATGAACAGCTTGTGGAGGAAGCTATGGCAATGAAGTCATCGACCACTCGTAAGTTTCTTTATCATATCAAATTTTTTATATCAGTTTTCTTGTTTGGTGCTTAAGTTATGCTCATTGTTTACACTATCCACGTAAGCTACTCTGTGACTCTCACTTTTTTCTGTAGAAACAAATGCAACTACCACAACACCAAATGTTACCGTCTCAATGGCCAAAGAATTTCATGGTGGGGATGCAAATGTGTCATCTCATGAGAATCGAAAGAAACCCGAGAACCAAACAGAAGCTGTCGTAAAGCCTACCTCAGAGCTGCATAATTCATCTATGGATGCCGGAGCAAATAGTTCAACAGCAAATGATACTAGAGCTGGCCCAACAGAAAAGCTCAATGGAAATGTAACCACCACTGAGGTGGGTCAAAGCAAAATTAATGAAGATAAGAATGGAACTGTTATCAAATTAAATACTAGTATCGGTAATTCCTCAGAAACTCTGGGGACATCTGGAAACAGTAGTATGACAGAGACAGTAAATCAAAGTGGGAGGCGAATTCTGGAAGTTGATGGCTCAAAAGACTCTGCAGAGGGCCATTCAGACAATAAAGATAACAATGAGGGTGTTCGCATGGCCACAGTTGAAAACGATGGAGGCTTAGAAGCTGAAGCAGATTCATCGTTTGACTTGTTGCGTGATAATGATGAGTTAGGTGATGAATACAGTTATGATTATGACGATTATGTTGATGAGAAAATGTGGGGTGATGAGGAATGGGTTGAGGGGCAGCATGAGAACTCAGAGGATTATGTGAATGTTGATGCCCATATACTCTGCACTCCTGTGAGTTTCATTTATGTCAAAATTCATTTTCTAGGAATATGTACTTCCATGAGAGATCTTACAGTGTCACTTTGTATCAGGTAATTGCTGACATAGACAAAGATGGAGTTGAGGAGATGGTTGTTGCTGTTTCCTATTTCTTCGACCCTGAGTAAGTTCATCTTCTGTTCCATGAATCTGTCAATGCAGAAGCATATTAGTAGATATTGCATACATCAACATGCATATGAAGCAACAATGCAGTATATTTTCATTGCAGATTATAGGTCGACTAACTCGATAAGCAAATTTTCAGGTACTATGATAATCCCGAACATCTGAAAGAGCTTGGTGATATTGACATCAAAAATTATATTGCTAGTTCAATTGTGGTTTTCAATCTTGAAACTAAACAAGTCAAGTGGATCAAGGAGCTAGATTTGAGTACAGATAAAGCAAACTTCCGTGCTTATATTTATTCATCCCCAACAGTTGTTGATTTGGATGGGGATGGTTATTTGGATATTCTTGTCGGAACTTCCTTTGGCTTATTCTACGCCATGGACCATCGTGGTAAGATTGTTTTTACTGCCTGCGGTTTTTATTTATTTTTGTTGATTACAGTCCTGCATTTCCTGCTACTGTTTTGACCACAATGCTTCTAGCATGAGTCAAGTTCTCACTTCACAAAATTTCTATGTTAATGCTTAGATTTTCCATTTCTCTGCAAGACAGAAATTTCAATCTTATTAAATTTTTATTCATATTGCTAACACATTTTTTGTTTCCTATAATTTCTTATGGGTAAGAGATCTCAGGACACTAAACAAGTCTTACTATGTAGATTTGTTGCACTGGGTATCATAGCAGTTTCCTTGCATTCTCGACGTTGATTTAGAATCTAAGATTATTGTCTCTCTGCAGGACACATCAGAGAAAAGTTCCCTCTTGAAATGGCTGAAATTCAAGGGGCAGTGGTTGCAGCTGACATAAATGACGATGGAAAGATTGAACTTGTGACAACTGATTCACACGGAAATATAGCAGCATGGACCACAAAGGGGGAAGAAATTTGGGAAGCACATCTAAAGAGTCTTGTTCCCCAGGTAAAGAAAACTCTTATGAATATACGGGTTTGTAGGAAAACTATCAGAATTCCTATATAAAATAGTAGCGCATACAAGTTTTCATGAGATCTACGTGTCGTTACTTTTAGTCTAGCCCCTGCGTAAGACCAAACATTCTTTACCATGAAACCTGTGTCTAAATTGATCACGCCATGATCAGTGAGTGCTGTCAATCTTTTCTTTCAGGGTCCTTCTATAGGCGATGTTGATGGTGACGGACTCACAGACGTTGTGGTTCCTACATCATCAGGAAACATATACGTTCTTAGTGGCAAGGATGGTTCGATTGTTCGTCCTTACCCATACAGAACTCATGGAAGAGTGATGAACCAAGTTCTTCTTGTTGATCTGAACAAGCAAGGTGAAAAAAAGAAGGGTCTCACCATCGTCACCACATCCTTTGACGGTTACCTGTATCTCATAGATGGACCCACCTCTTGCACTGACGTTGTTGATATTGGTGAAACTTCGTAAGTCACTTTTACTTCTTGACACGTTCAATTTTTTTTTAAGTTTTGGTTTTCCAGTGGATAGTGACCGCCAGGGTGTTTCTACTAACAGATACAGCATGGTCTTGGCTGATAATGTTGATGGTGGAGATGATCTAGATCTTATTGTCTCAACTATGAATGGAAACGTCTTTTGCTTCTCAACGCCTTCTCCTCACCATCCCCTCAAGGTAAGTTCAACCCTGAAAACTATTTTGACCGGGTTTTGCTCAGCATCTACACATTCTTTCTTTTTAATGTGAAAGATTATTGATTTCACGCTATGTTAACTAATCAGTCTTGGAGATCCACTGATCAAGGAAGGAACAATAAGGCCATTCGTTATGATCGTGAAGGCGTTTTTGTCACGCATTCAACCAGAGGTTTCCGTGATGAGGAAGGCAAAAACTTCTGGGCTGAGATCGAGATCGTTGATAAATATAGATACCCATCTGGTTCACAAGCACCCTACAACGTTACGGTAAGCCCCTCACGCACACCTTAGTAGATAAACAATGACTTCTTTCTGTAGATTCCTAGAAAACTAAACCAGCTGTTTTCAAATATACAGACGACGCTGTTGGTTCCAGGTAATTACCAGGGAGATAGGAGGATAAAACAGAGCCAGATCTATGACCGTCCTGGAAAATACCGAATAAAACTACCAACCGTGGGAGTGAGAACAACAGGAACCGTAATGGTGGAGATGGTAGATAAGAATGGACTCCATTTCTCAGACGAATTTTCTCTAACTTTCCATATGTATTACTACAAGCTTCTGAAATGGCTTCTTGTCTTCCCAATGCTCGGAATGTTCGGTCTGCTCGTAATACTACGGCCTCAAGAAGCCATGCCCCTTCCATCGTTTTCCCGCAACACAGACTTATGATGTTAGGGCCCTCATACAACTCATCTAAAGGATCCAATGACAATTTCTTGCTAGAATTTTCGGTCTCTTTATATGTTAAAAATTTGTAATTCGAACTTTAGTATTAGATCAACTCTTCTTCTTTGAGTTTATAATGATTGTGCATTACTTAACGTCTCCAAAGAATCCATTATTGAACTAAGAAGATACAATAAAAGTAATGATCATTGTTCCAAGCAACGAAGCCATTGATTTTGAATTCAAACGCAAAACGCAATGAGGAGAATTAAAGTCTCGCCAAACACGCCCTAAATTGAGAACAATTTTATACACATAATACTTCTTCAGGATTGCTGCAACAATGGTGTCTTACCAAGTCTCTTCATCTCTTTCTCCATGCTTCCTGTGAGCACCAGACTAAACATTTTGAGATCGCAGAGAAACGACCAAACCGGATGCCCAAAGCTAGCCGGAATATTCCCTTCAACGAAGAAGTGGCTATACCACGCAAACCCGTACCCAAACAGAGGCACCAGAAATAAGAACCACCGGCTGATCAGAATTGAACATATCAAAGCTACGATGCTCGCGATTATACCCATGAAGTGCCATCGTCTAGTTGATGGTTTCGAGTGTTGCATCATGTACAAAAGCCAGAACTCCTCAAAGCTTCTGAAATTCATCTTTACGTTCAAATCCAAAACCCTAATTTTTCTCCGTTTTGTTTTATTCCGATCCTTATTGATTGATCTTGAGCTTTCTTTCTGAGTCGCGTCGCGCTTGTGAAAGCGAGATATCTAGAAGACGAAGATTTTTAGTTCATGAAAATGGAAATAATAAAACAAGTTATTACCAAACTTATGGGCCGCAAAAGCCCACATATACTGGGCCTCATTTAGTAGTAACAAATTATTTCAACGGACGAAATTTCTTTTTTTTTGAATCCATCGTTTCCCACTCGTACACAGTAATGACAATTTCATCCCTCGGAACATTCTCGCAGGATCAATTTCTCTCTTACTAGGGTTTCCGATATTTTTTTTCTGGTTTTCCCCTAATCGGAATGAAGCTGAACCAGAGATTAAAGAACCCCTGTTCATCTACGAAGGTACGTCTTATCTATCACTTGCTCACCAAAGCTCGAGACAAATGTATTAAATTTTTGTTTTTTTTTGTTGCCATAGAAATATCCAAATGGGATTTGTTTTCTTCTTTCTTCCAGCTAATTCTGCAAGAGATTATCGGTTTGACCACAAAAAACGCAAATGGATTGGCGTCAGTTACCTGCAGCTCGAAATGTGTGTACTTGGCGGGATGCGTTGTGGTGGTCTATGATGTGGATTCTTGCACTCAATCACACCTTATTGTATCTCACCGTATGCCTAAGCCTTTGAATTGTGTAGCGGTCTCGCAGAAGGGGCGGTTCGTAGCTGCTGGAGAAGTATGAATTTGATAGTGTTTATTTGCTATTTACTGCAGTTACTAAGATCACTAGTTTAATGGCATGATTTCTTTCATTTCTTGATTGGTTTCTGGTGTTTGATTTGATCTTTTCAGTCTCCCAATCCCTCTGCAGTCTTAATATGGGACTCTGAGACCTTGGAACTGGTTTCGGAGCTAAAAGGCCATATTTATGGAGCTCAGTGTCTTTCCTTTACACCAAAAGGTTAGTTGCTCCCTTTTTTTGTGTTGCTCTTTTCGTCTTTAAGGGTCTTTTCTCATGTTGTTTTCTTAGTTAATTACTAGTTGTTTTTAATCATTTCCATACTTTGGCCTTAGGGGAATATTTGGTGAGTGTTGGCGGATACATATATCTTTGGGACTGGCGCAAAAGCATATTGGTGGCTAAGGTCAAAGCGAGTTCTAATTGCTCTGAGATAACGTCTGTGACATTCTCATTCAATGGCAAATTCATTGTTACTTCCGGGAACAAGCACTTGAAATTTTGGAAAGTGAATTCTTTTCAGAGGACCCATTCAAGTAAAGTAGGATCGTTGGTATTACATGGAAAGCCGACTGATAATGGTTTTCAAAGTGGAAACTCATTTGTTTCAGTGATATCAGCCAATAACTCTAGTGAAAGTGATGAACGAGCTGAAGAAGTTGTCTCAATATACGCCCTCACGGATGCAGGTATTCTCTACGCACAGTTACCAATGTGAATATGAGTTTTTGTACACTTATTTGATCAAACAGACAATTAATAAATTATTCTGTTGCGTAGGTGTTCTTATGGTCATGAGTTCTGGAATGGTTATCAAGAAGTCGGTTGATCTGTTGGTACAGTTGCTTCATTTCAATCTTTTTCGTTGTTAATCTAGGAACCATGAGTTGATCACCTATGCTTAGTCCCATCATTTTGACATGCATACCAATCATTTCCCGCAGTCCAGAAGCATTGACTTTATGTTTCTTACGAGCTTAGCAATAAGTTCTTATGTGTTGACTCTAGGTGCAGACAACAGTAATTTTCGTCTTACCGTCCAGAGCCTTTTTTTATCACGACAATAATTCTTTATATGTCTCCAACAAAATTTTCAGGTTGAAAAATGTTTTGCTCTATCTGTATCCAGTCGATTGATAGCCTGCGCTTGTAGCAAGGGAGCAATCCAGCTATTTACTCCTGAAACTTTAGTATATGCTGGAACAATACAATTTTCAGATGCTAAACTCAGTGACACTGAAATTCATTCTTGTTCGACAGAGTTAAATAATATAAAGTCTCAGCCGGTTATCTACCCGGACGCAGTTGCATGCCAGTTTTTAAGCGCGGATAAGCTTGGTGAGTGTAGAAGAATCTCATAATAGCAGTATGATGCTTTTACCAATCATCATATTGACAAAAATTGAAATTTTGGCTTCACAGTTGTCATCTATGGGGATCGTCGTCTCTATGTTTGGGATGTGAATGATGTGAAAAAGGTAATTGTTAAGTGTTCTGGTGTATTGTACAGAGAAAAAGTTAGTTGACTTGAAGTTCTTTCTAGCACCGATACCACTTCTAAAGTTTGCTGTTAGAGCTTAGAGTACTAACTGCATATGGTGAAACTTTTCTTCTTTATTCCAGCCTACTAGGTGCTCTATGATGATATCACATTCTGCCGGAATTTGGGATATAAAAAACCTCTCTTGTGGAAATATGCACAGTCCAACAGCTGCGTGTGTAGCTAGGGGATGCAGTGAAGGGGTTTCGTTCACTACATGCTCTGAAGATGGAACCATAAGGTTGTGGGATCTTGCTTTCCATGTGGATCCATTACAAGCTGGTGAAAGCAGCAATCCCTCAGAACCTTCAACACAAGGGACAATGCATTTAGGTAATTATAACATGCTTGTAGTTTTTAAAAGATATTAGTACAGATGTGGTAGGAATTTTCTGTTCTGGATATATACGTTCATAATTTATTTTCAATTACTATTTTCACTTGCTATTTTTTGCAGTTAGCGCTGGAATATTTGAACGTGATCTCATTGAGACATGTGGGAAAAAATTTGGTTTCCGAGCATTGGCAGTAAGTGAAGATGGAAAGTACTTAGCAGCTGGTGACTGTGGAGGGAACCTTCACATATATGATCTACAAGAATCAGAATATATATGCCTTACGGTAATCTTGATCACTGTAGTTCACTCTGCTTCTTCTTCAATAGTTGCTTCCATATATCCAAATTCCTAAGCTTCTTAACCATATTGCAGGATGCTCATGAAACAGACATCCAGTCATTAAGCTTCAGCTATCCTGGACTGAAATACGTTGATTCTAAAAATGCCTCAAACAACAATTTGTTGCTTGCTTCTGGTGGAAAGGGCCGGGTGATCCACATATACGATGTCAAAAGGTGTAAATTACAACAGCTTTATAATAGTCTTTTGATTTCCTGGCAAAGCCATGCGAACTTATATGTTCTCATTGTCAGGAACTTTGATCCTGTTGGGAGCGTTTGTGGCTCAGCTGCTGTAACTTCTGTTAAATTTGCATGTAATGGCCAGAAAATATTAACTTCTGGTGCAGATAGGTAAAAGAATTTAATATGTTGCTAGACCTGCATACTTGCATATTTACTTGAGAGAAATTTATGACATGATTGTTGATATGTTGTAGGTTGCAGCTGTTTGACGTAGTCAGAAAAGCAAGTAGTGTGCGTCTTTCACCTTCTCACCCTCAAAGTCTGTCTCATGGAACCATCTATGTCTCTCTCTC
>JAKUCM010001566.1:0-75587 GCA_023374145.1 Lepidium sativum
TATAATTTATTTTTCTTATATTCTGGAGTGAGCTTTCTACTATGAAACAACGACATTCATTATAAATCAACTCTCGTTTCTTTATTTGCTGAAATTTACACATTGAGCACAGTTTTTTTTTTAAAAATTTGCATAATTTTAGTTAAGCAATGTTTAATTATAAGAGGTTTTGTTAGTAGCGGTATCTTTAATAAAGTTAATTCGATTTTTTTTTTTGTCAACAAGTTAATTCGATTTAAATATTCCAAATTTCCCAAGTGTAAGTTAGAAACATTAAAATTTCTTATGCCTTGGTCTACACTAAATATTTGATGAATTAATAATCCTGATTATGATCATTTATAATATAAATTAATAATATTCATGGATAGAGAATTTTGTTTTAATTTTTTTGATTATTTGATATTTTATAATAAAAATATGATTTCGGGACCATTTGATCTACATAAATCAGTGTTTTTTTTTTTATAATCAGAAATCAATGTTTTGGATGCTATAAATTCAAAGTCTATAATTTAAAGAGGAATAAAATATTGGATGATAAAAAAAAAGTGAATTTGCTGTATATACACAAATAAATAATTAATTGAATAGATAACAAAAGATTCAAAGTAATTAAGTAAATAACAATTGGTGAAGTTATTTGGTCTAATGGAAAATTGTAAGTTTAGTGAAAATATGCATTATCTAATATATAGAGATCGAGATTTATTATCTATATTATGATAAAATTTGGATATTGAGATGGTCAATTGTACTTTAATATTTTGTTAAGTAAATGACCAAAATACCCTTAACAACATTTAATAGAAGAAAAAGAGCAGATTGGCATAAAATGTGGGACAACGTATATAATGTGTTGTCTCCTGCATTTAATGATTTAACCTTTTTTATTATCCAATGCAGGTTGTATGTGGATAACACATTTATCAACCGCTAACATAAATCTAATACCAGCTACAATATTTCTTACATAAATAACATATTTATTATCCGCTAACATAAAATATATTACTCAGTAAATATAATTTAGTATCTAGTAATCTAACATAATAAATAACATAAATTTATTATCTAGTAATCTATATTACTCGGTAAATTTAATATAACATAAATTTATTATCTAGTAATCTATATTATATATAGATAAATAACATAACAATTATCTGCTAACTTTAAAATATCTGTTATTACATTTCTTTATGAGATCATATATTTATTGTTTGCTAAGTTATATATATTATATGTTAATTCATTCATGTATTATATTAGTAACATATTTATTATAAACGTTAAAAATAATATATATTAATACATTTACTATTTACTAAAATATATATTAACCGTTAAGTATTTACTATCCCGCTAATGAACAAAAGAAGGGGCTCTATCATATATAAATTTCGAGCTTTGATATGAGTTCCTCCACAAATGTACCGACATCTCTCCCTATAGGAAGATAAATCGAGGAGTAAAGTTATCCGATGATAGTTTAGCTTACGTGTGAGTCTTAATATTAGGAGGCAATCACGTAATTCTCTCTACGGCCCATCAGAAAAATCTTGCCCTCAAAAATTAATTATAATGGGTTAAGTAGAGATAGGCTTACTAAATACCTTAGAGAAAATGAAGCCGAAAACCAAGGCCCAATAACAGATCTCCATGAACCTTTGGGAACCTTAACCGAAGTGTAGTATTGTGGAATGACATGGCCATCGCTACAATTGCAGGAGATACCAATGACTGTAAATCTCCATTTGATTTCTTGGTTATGATTAAACTAGTGACTGTAAATGTCATTCTATTAGAAGACTAAGTCTTCCCTTTTTGTAAGATACGAAGGTGAAAGAGGTTTTAGCTCTTCTCCAAGATTCTTTTTAACTGATTTTTGCTCATCAATGGAAATTGTTATTTCATTCACATTCGGTTCTATTTCCAACAGCACAATCTAAAGAAGCAATTATGTTCTGCTGTTGATGTTAGTATACTACTTTTGTTCATTTTTCATTTTGTAATCGTCTTATACTTTTGTTCCTTTGACCCAAACGTTGTTTGGAATATTGTGGTATTTTATTAACGTGAATTATTTAATTATAAGTTTTGTAATAAAATCATTGGATAAACTTCCTTTTTCTAGGGAACATTTTTAGGGCGGCTACATCAATTTTTTTTTGTCAACATTAGGCCACAAATGACCGGCCCATTAACCAAGTTCTTGCAAATGTAAACGGGGAACTCGATTCCAGGATGTACAAGTGCGCATGCCTTTTGTGAACTTACCACATGCCACTAGGTTAAATGCCACTTGCGATATTACATCAATTTAATATATCATTTCTGTGTCATTGATCGATACATTTTCACTTCATTCTTAAGGGTTTTATTTAATTTCACCACAACTTACAAAAAATAAAACACAATTATGAGTATAACGTGAAGTGGCTAATTTTGTTATTATTGTGTTTTCTGGATAATAAAAATAATGTTCATATTAATCAAAATCAACTATAGGATATTAGTTTATCAATCAAGAAGCTCAATACTTGTATAAAGACAACAAAAAAAAAGCATTCTAAAACCCTTTATTAACAATTATTTATTAACCATAAAGATCGTTTTACCAAAGCGAAACATTAAAGAGTGGTAACCATAATCGAACATGGAAGCCTCACATATATTGTAGTTGACATTCTCCTCAAAGGTCCAAATAAATAAATTAATTCATGAATTCATAACTTATAAATAATCACTCATCAAAGCCGTTCCCCATCACCACCCAAAAACCATATTTTATAGTCACACCAAAAAGGATGGCAATCAGAGTATCGACCACCCAAGTTATTGTCTTCACAATATCTCTTCTCTTGGTCGCATTCCAAGCAGTCCACGCAGACTATTACCGTCCAAGGCCACCCACTACCCCTACTCCCTACGTCCCTAAGCCATTTCCGACCCCGAGCCCAAAGCTGGTCTATCGGCCTCCTGTTACTCCAAACGTACCCGCTGGCTCGCTCCCTAGATTGTTCCTTGACCCACATAACATTCTTCGTTCAAGTCTAGGTATATATATATGTTCAATAATCCAAATTTTGTTATAGTTTAAAAAATTATATATATATATATATATATATATATATATTAATTCTAATTGTTATGATGGCCAAAAAAACATGTGCACCAATTGGTTTGTCCCGGATTTAGCTAAATACTAGGTGGTGAATTCGAATCCTACCATGCTCCAATTGGAGAGTTTAGACTATGCATCGGATTTTGTCGATCCAATGGTTAGTTGATGATTGTAGCAGTGTCACAAAAAAGAATTATAATATATAAGAATAAACGTCTAATAAATTAGTTTTGAGTTAAAAATTCACAATTCCAGAGCCACATTGACCCATCTAATTTGATATATATATTCAATATATGCTATAACACATCTGTTTATGGTATTTATGAGATTATGAGTTTGGATTAACACTTACCACATTTTAAAGGAACCTATTAAAACATCCCATATGGCAAAGAAAAAGAGTTATGATGTAAGATATAAGAGATAAGGGCTTTTCTACTCAAAACATTGGAAGCCCGTTGTGATTGTTATTCATTTGGTGAAACTAATCTCATTTTCTATATCAGGTTTGCCACCATTGGTGTGGGACCAAAGGGTCGCTAGCTACGCGTCATGGTGGGCTCACCAGAGGCGTTACGATTGTTCATTGACCCATTCGACGGGACCATACGGTGAGAACCTGTTCTGGGGAAGTGGCTCAGACTGGACACCAGGTTTCGCGGTGAAGTCATGGGTCGTTGAAGGAAGATCATACAACCACAACACCAACTCATGTGACGGAAGTGGAATGTGTGGTCACTACACTCAGATGGTGTGGCGTGACTCCAAACGACTCGGGTGCGCTCGTGTGGTCTGTGAGAACGGTGCCGGAGTTTTCATTACTTGTAACTACGACCCACCAGGTAACTACGTTGGAGAGAAGCCTTACTAAGAAGTCTAAAAACACTATTAAATGGTGTTTAGTTTCATTTAAATTTTCTGTTTTCAACATCTTTGTGAAATTAACAGATCTAAATTAACTTTTATGGATCATTGTATGTTGTTTTTGTTCCGATGTTCTATCGTTCATGTCCTCAAAATTTTCTTGACTGGCTGTATTATGTAACATCGTAAACCAATCAGTAAATGAGTTTTTATTTATTTCTGATGTGTGTATATATATTTTTCCGTTTAAAGTCAATAAAAACAAAGATTACAGAAAGTAGAGATCAAGCAAGATTAAGTTGGATCTCTTCCGTCCATTGTCTTCCTTTCACTGCAACTTGAATCTGCAAAATTTTCTTTGTTTCCTTTCTCTGTTCATCATCTTTCCAAGCATTTTACTTAAGAATTTATGGCTTTTAGCTTACTTCTGTGGTAAGTAAGCTCGATAAGCTCTGGCAAAACTGTCAAGTTAGAATAGCCAATTCCATGAGTTTAAACAGGACAAATTTTAATCTATCTTTAATGAGTTTAGTAACATTTTTTCATTTTACCTCCATGTACAGTCTTAACTCGCCTGCGGATTTTGAAATTTCTATAACACAATTGGTTGGAGTCACCTCAATCACCTCTGCTGATAATAAGTCATAAGAAGATCTTGATCTTATCTCTTTTGGTAGAATCTTAACCTGGTAATTAACCAACAACAAAAAAGATGCATTTTTTTAGCTCTTTAGTTAAGACATGAGGATCTCTTGAAGAATCTACAGTATCTATCTTAGTTTACCTTATAGTGCTTTATTCTTTCAACTGATAAACTAACATCAGTTGCTGCAGCTTCAATCTTCTTAATTGTTTCTTGTGCTGTGTTCTTCGACCCAATTCTTGTTTTGTATCTCTTATCATCCTGAAGAGACAACAATAAATCAAACACATCAATCTTTTTGCTAAATGAGTTAAACGATTTAAGCAAAAACAGTTCAAGTCTAGTCTTTTACATGTTCTTCAAAGAGACCTGACAAATCTAGATCACTAGACATTGCTATTATCTGAAAAGCATTTATGAAATTTGAAGACGCGGTTGCTGCATCTATCTCCTTGACATTTTCCTACAAGAGCCAGTTAAGATAAGTCAGATATAGATTTAAGCAGTGTATTGAACTTAAAAGCTATTTTGAAGTTGTCAGACATATCTAGTGAACTAAACTTGCCTTAACTGAGTCTGGAACTTGATGAAAAGCTGGTACATAACCTTTTTTGAACCAAGAATCTTGGAAGATTATCTCAGCAAGTGTCATACGCTGCATCCAGATATTTTCAGACGTTATTTATCAATTTGTGATTCAGAGATTGACAATTATCAATGTATATATATACCCTTTCAGGATTTGGGTCAAGAATGTTGAAAATGAGCCTCCTTTGCTCACAAGTGAAATCAGGTGGGAATGTGTAATCTGCTCTGAGTATCTTCTTATACAAAACTGCAAGCGTATGATCATCAAACGGAGGATAACCAGCAAGCAATTCAAATAGAATCACTCCACAAGACCATATATCCACTGCTGCTCCTGAGTAGCCTCTGTTCATAATCAGCTGTTGTTGTGAAACAAAATCAGATTCCAAGATTCAAGAGAATTTGAAACATTCTGAAGAGTAATTGTTGTTATAGTTAATGTTACCTCTGGTGCTATGTAACATGGTGACCCACAAGCTGTAGAGAGCATATCCCCTGACTGTGAATTACATAAACCAAAAATCTGATTAGGATTTGAGTGTTTACATAGAAAAGTTATTAAGTGATTAGAATTAGAAAGTGTTACTTTAGGAATTGCACTTAGTCCAAAGTCGGAAACTTTGAGATTACCCTTTGAATCTAATAACAAGTTTTGTGGCTGCAAAAGCCAAAATCAGATTATTCCACAAACTTAGTCATAAAAACAGAGAGTTTGCTTGAATTTAATTGTTTCTTCTCTTACCTTAAGATCTCTGTGATAAACTCCTCTGTTATGACAGTAATCAACAGCATCAATCAGTTGCTGGAAAAGCTTTCTGGCATCTGATTCTTTCATCTTTTGTCTTACAAGTCTGTCTGAAAGCTGACCACCTGCAACGTGTTCCATAACAATACAAATCTTTGTCTTGGTTCCAATCACCTGAAGTTTAAATTTCAGTAAGAATCAAAGAAACATGAAAAAGAGTAAAGTGAGGAGAAGAAAGAAAGAAACACAAAACCTCGTGTATCTTTACAATGTTTGGATGGTTAAGAAGCTTCATCGTTCGTATCTCTCTCTTGACTTGAGACTCTAGACCCTTTTGAATAACGAGAGCCTTGTCGATGATTTTAACAGCTACATAAGTACCATTAGTGGTGTTGTAACCAAGTTTGACTTTAGCGAAATTCCCTTCCCCGATTGTTCTTCCAATCTCATATTTCCCGATCTTCTTCGTCCCAAACAAACCCATCTCTCAGAAACAGAGCAAGAGAGAGATAGAGAGCAGAAGAGGAAGAAGAGAAGTTAATGAAGAGGTTGAAGAGGCGAATAATGGTTTGAAAGGGAAACTCAACAAAGAGTTTGATTATCATGAAGGATCAATAATACGACTTTTAGATGACATTGACTGATAATAAGATTATATTTTATTAGTTATGGCCCTTATGGGTATATAGTTTTCGACCGATGGGCTCGTGAGTGTGTGAGTGACTTTAATAAGCTCATTGGTGATAATGTGTCATTCTCTTAGCTTACGTACTCTCCTCAACAACTCATAATAATCAACGCAAAAAATATAGATTTAACATAAAACTTACAAAAATGTCAAACTTTCGGTTATAATTGATTAAACAACTTATTTATAGTTGATTTGTAGTTAAACTTTCAACTTAAATTAAATAAACTAATTGAATCTGATGGAAATTTCAATTCAAAATTATTTCTAAAATCAAAAGTTAAATCGATTTTGAAATTTGGTTAAGTTCTTATTTTTCTTATTTTTTTGTCAACATTTGGCCACAAATGACCGGCCTATTAGCCAAGTTCTTGCAAATGTAAACGGGGGGACTCGATTCCAGGACGTGCAAGTGCGTTCTTATATTTCTTATAAATTTGATTTTTTTTTCTTTCAAAAATGAGTTTAAATTCATCAATTTGGGACTTTTTGTGAAGTTCAATTGGCTTAATCAATTTAGAGTTAAGAATATAATTTTTTTTTTGTCAACTAGCCTACTGGCTTTTAAATCTCCTCATACTACTGCAGATAGCGGGTTCGATCCTTGGTGCCTTGAGGATTTGTAAAATGACTACACTACTGGGTCATATGTCCTCGGCAGTTAAGAATATAATTAAAAATCAACTATAAATATATTATTTAATTAATAAAATTGGAATTCTGTGTTCACTTTATTTTTTTTAATAAGTTTGTTGTTAAATGGATATTTTTCCTAATAGTCAACTGCTTTTTTTCCGCTAGTATTGCCACCCTTCTCAAGCTGGTAGCTACGTCTACGTGTACTGTTGTCATTTATCATTTATTTATTTTATTATTCTTTCATTTTCAAATTTATTATTAAAATAAAACAGATATGAAAAAATGATATCTGTTAAATAATTTTCGACGATACCATTATATTTTGTTTCTTCATTAAATATTTTGACATTTGCCAATAAAAGATATTTTTAGTCTTTAGAACTTTAACGTTCAAAACAAAAACACATTTTTTTTGGGTGCAACACGAAAATACTAATCCATAGACGCCAATTATGTTAAGAAAAGTATTTGTCTGTTTTGTACTTTTTCATTTTTGTTAGGATATTTTTCCACAAGTGGGCTTACACAGTGCTTCACTTTCGAACAAAAGAAAACATTTTAAAATTGAAAAAGGAGTACAATTCACAAGATATTTTTTTTAGATGGTCCATCAAATTATCCTAACGTCAAGATATTTTATTTTTCGATTGGTGTATTGATACAAAAAAAAACAAAAAATGTTAAGTTTCATAGGGGTTTTTGACCAAAGAAAAAAAACAGTCTCATATGGCTAATATATCGCCATTTATTTAACTTGGGCCAATATATCGGCCTTTTCTAGAATCTGGGTCAAAATATTGACCCTTTATAAATTTGGGCCGAATATAAGAAGCTGTTAAAGAAGTTTAGCCCAAATTAATTGTAATGTATATAGCCTAACCCAAAATATAGTATTTATCTGACAATATTCACTTAATATACTCAGTTGCTGTCACGGATTCAGAATGAGAGAAATCATCATTTTTCACGAGTTAGATAATAAGAAAGTTTCAATTTTTTTTTTTCCAAATTTGATAAAATAAGGATACAAAAGATACTAGTGTTGAAATGCTGAGAGTAACACTGATCACTGATTGGCCCTAAATATAGAAAAATATAATTGCTGAGTCAGAACGTGATCTTCATTGTACGTTTTTTTTCGGATAAAGAGTGTTTACTTTATCTTACTATTTTGTCTTAACTCAAAACACATTCATCAATCGATAATATCACAACCGTCCATTTCATTTATGTTAAGGGGGAGGGGCAAAACTGTAAAATATAACCAAAACCAACCTAGCTTACGTTTCATCATTATCTGACTAATTCTTTATTACAATACCTTCTTAAATCTCAAATTATAGTATATCTTTTGCCATTTTATCCAAATTCCAAAACCGAGTTTTTTTAACATAGACTTGAGTTTCTTCCACGATCGTGTTTTCGATTTATTTGTAAGAACTGGGTTTTGGGTTTGTGGAAACTATGAAGAAAGTAGATTTCTTTATCCTCCTCCTCCTCTGCTTCAACGCAGCTTCATTGCTAGTGGTAATACTCCTTAAAGCTCGATTCTTTATTCAATAGCTCTTTCATTATTTTCATCTTCCGATAATTACGATATATCTGAAATTAAAAGTTCATTTGATCTTGATTTGTGTGAAGTCTGCTGATCCACCAACTTGTCCTGCGGATTTGGGAGGAAAGTGTAGCGATTCTGATGATTGGCAAGGAGAGTTCTTCCCTGATATCCCCAAGATCAAGTATGAGGTCAGCAATGATACTCAAAATTTGTGTAGATGAATTGATGAACTGTTGATTCAACTAGATAAGATTAGGGGATGTATTGCATGTGTAGATGAATTGATTGTTCATGAATTTTTCAGGGAGCTTCAAGCAAAAATCCACTTGCTTACAGATGGTATAACGCTGAAGAAGAGATTCTTGGGAAGAAAATGAAGGTTCGACATTTTTGAAAGATTTTTACCTTTGTTTTTATAAGATTTGAGAAAGTGGGTGACATGTTTTAATGATGTTTGTTTATTCTTCGGAACAGGACTGGTTTAGATTTAGTGTTGCGTTTTGGCATACTTTCCGTGGGACTGGAGGTGACCCATTTGGTGCGGCTACAAAGAATTGGCCGTGGGAAGATGGTACTAACTCTGTGAGTATGGCTAAGAGAAGAAGTAAGTAAAGATTGGCTTTTTGTTATTTGATTCTTTTCACTTGCGAATTAGTTTTGAGTTAGTTCCTTATTGTTGTTTAATACAGTGAGAGCTAACTTTGAGTTCTTGAAGAAACTTGGAGTTGATTGGTGGTGTTTCCATGACAGAGACATAGCACCTGATGGCAATACACTTGAGGTAACTCGAGCTAATGGATCACTTATATCATATCACATTGTTGTGCGATTATAGCTATAAATCCGCTTTACTGCGTTAAGTTGAAGACCATCTTGGACCTTGGACCTTGGATATTTTTTGCAGCTTTCCTTGTTTTGTGTTACTTAATTACTTTCGTTTGCTAGTGTTGGCCCATAGTGTAGAAAGCGCTTGTAACCTATTTATGCTTAAATTGTCTACAGGAATCTAACAAAAACTTGGATGAAGTTATCGAACTTGCCAAAGAACTCCAAAAGGTAACTGATTCATTTGGTTGATATTCATTTCTTATCACACTTAGGATTTTGGAAGAGGAAAGATACTTTTTTGTAGTTAATCTATCCTCTGACACAGGCTCATGTGTGGCATTTCACAATGGAAACTCTTAATATGTGAACTGTATTTTGTTGCCCCAGTACCTTACTTTAATGTGCTAAGAAAAAAGGTTCTTCTTCATCTTCAAATACAGGGAAGCAAGATCCGGCCATTGTGGGGAACAGCTCAGCTTTTCTTGCATCCTCGTTATATGCACGGAGGAGCAACCAGCTCTGAGGTTGGAGTATATGCTTACGCTGCTGCTCAGGTGAAGAAGGCCATGGAGGTGACACATTACTTGGGCGGTGAAAACTACGTTTTCTGGGGTGGTCGTGAAGGTTATCAGACGCTCTTGAATACTGATATGGGAAGAGAGCTTGATCATATGGCCAGGTTCTTTGAAGCTGCTGTTGCTTACAAGAAGAAGATTGGATTCAACGGTAAGCCTTCTTCTTCTTGTTCTGCGTCAGTTTGTGTGTGATTATTGCAATAATCTTACTTTCATCAGGCACACTTTTAATCGAGCCCAAGCCTCAAGAACCCACCAAGCACCAGTATGACTGGGATGCTGCAACAGCTGCAAATTTTCTAAGGAAATACGGTCTGATTGATGAGTTCAAACTCAACATTGAGTGTAACCATGCCACACTTTCTGGCCACACCTGTCACCACGAGCTTGAAACTGCAAGACTAAATGGTTTACTTGGGAACATTGATGCAAACACTGGAGATGCTCAAACTGGTAATTATAATATAAATAAATATACTCAACTCTCTTGATTATTAAAGTTGGTTATGCATATCACAATTGAATAATGTATATCTCCTCGTCTCAACAGGATGGGATACAGATCAGTTTCTGACAGATATTGGAGAAGCAACCATGGTTATGATGAGTGTCATCAGAAATGTATGCAACATAAAAAGTCACTAGTTTTGAATAGAAGCTTATAGTAGCATCTGTTGTTCATGTCTTGTTTCATTATTAAACAGGGTGGAATTGCTCCAGGAGGATTCAACTTCGACGCCAAACTGTAAGAGCGTTTCTTGTTACCTAATGTTCTGCTGTTCCTTACAACCTTAAAAATGAAAATGAAACTTAATGGCGATTCATTAAACAGGCGAAGAGAGAGTACAGATGTTGAAGACTTGTTCATTGCTCATATTAGTGGAATGGATACAATGGCTCGTGGACTGAGAAATGCAGTCAAAATCTTGGAGGTTAGTTAAGATTTAAGTAGATAAGTTTCGTATAAGATTCAATGAGTGTAGCTTAATCAATTAACTTGAGTGGTGTGTTTGGTAAAGGAGGGACATCTAAGCGAATTGGTACGCAAGAGATATGCAAGTTGGGACTCTGAGATTGGTATGCAAATAGAAGAAGGAAAAGCTGACTTTGAGTATCTTGAGAAGAAGGCTAAAGAGTTTGGTGAACCAAAGGTTTCTTCTGCTAAACAGGTACGAGTTTTTTATTGCATAAGATATGATTACTGTCTCGTTTAGTTAGACACACAAAGCTCATAAAGATATATTTTAAAACATAAACTGCAGGAGCTCGCTGAAATGATCTTTCAGTCAGCAATGTAGAAGAAGAGGAGGAAGAAGGCTGAGTTATGCTTAACAGAACGGTCGTCTTCTTGAGTTCTTTCTCATCTTTAAGGAGTTTGCAAACCAAAAATAAGAAAATAAAAGAACAAGATGGTTAGATAGGTGGGTTTATAAGTAGTTTACTTTCAGTTGATGTACTACTGTATTATGCTTTCACACTCTTGCACCAAACTGAATCAGAAAAAAGCTATTTAGGCCTTACTTGGATTCAATTAAGGTTCCTATATGTCTCTGACAAAGACCAAAGCCTTATCACTTCCAATCTGTATCCACTTGTCTTTATGTATATTTCTGGGCTTATCAGTTTTTTTTTCCTTGTTTGGGCTAAAGATGGACTTCATTAATACTTCAAGCCTTCAAGGCGCGTGTTACAAGAATATCCTATATCAAGGGGTTTTGACAAACGAGAGACAGTACAACAGCTACACCAAAAGCACCCAAAGCTAGATAAGAGTTCACCCACTAAAGGGAGGAACATGTAAACAAAAGCACTCCAATGAGACCATGCAAAATTTGAGATGGCCAAATAAGTGGGTCGTGTAAATAGATCCACTTATGAAAGCTAGAGTTTGAAAATGCTCTAGTGTCTTCAGATCTTCTACCGCCGCCGGAAACAAGGGACGACTCTGAGCTTGCCGAAGCGATGAAAAAAATTGAAGATTGAAAGCTAAGCATATTTTCTAGAATACGAGAAATTTGTAAATATAATAATACTAAAAATACACAAAATTAGCAAAAAAACAATAGTAAATTTTCGTACCCTCGTTTTTAAAATCTCTGAAATTTGGAACTCACAAAATATTTAATGTCTTTTAAGCAAAGTGTATAAGAAACTATGATAATTGTTATAACTATTTGTATGAAAATTTGTAACAGTTTGTGTATAAGGGTTTAGCAATTATATATAATAAAAAAGTATTGGATTTTTCATGTGGTGAAAACACCTCAGCTGTCAATTCAGCTGTTTTTTTTGGTTTTATCTATCAATAGAATTATAAATTCAAACACATCAGCAAAGAAAAAGAAAGAGTCACTAGAAAAAAGAACCCGCATAAAACAATGATGATGTTGTTTTTTTTTCAACTTCCAAGAGAGAAAATGAAAAGTAAGGAATGAGAATAGGCAATTTAGTGATATCGATGAGCTTGGTGTGATCCCGTGATCCTCTTTGGTACTCTTTTGGTGTGCGGTGGTCGAATGTGATGGGAGATCAACAATATGTGAGATTGATGGAGGAGATAGAGAATTTGAATATCCAGTTTATCAAGTTTATTTGGTGTTCATCATGGGTTTAAAAGAAAGATTTTTATTTTGGAATAAGGGATAAGTATTCAATCTCAAAGGTGGATGATGGTGAGGGTGAAGATTTGGTTCTCCGAACATATTCAGTTCCGGTCATAATAGTTCTGTCTTCATATGCTCAAGGGTTTTAGGAAAAGATTATCTAGTGCGAAGTAGTAGATGAGTGTATTAAGAAATCATTAGTGTTCGAAACCGAAAATTTAATGGAGGTGAAAAGGTGAAAGAGTATGAAAAAGTTCAATGAATCATAAAACGTCATAATTAAATTAAGAAAGAATTGCTCAAAACTATACTGTAATTACCAAAACACTTTTTGTCCAAAAAAAAAATGTCAAGGGTGTAATTACGATTACATCCTTGAAATAAAAACGGTTTTCTTCTTCTCTGGTTAATTTCACAAAAGAAAAAAGAAGCATATACTGTAAACCGTCGTCGTTAAAATCTCTGGTTAATTTCACAAAACAAAAACCGTCGTCATTAACCTATCTTTCTTTTCTTCGTCGTCTTACTCAACGTCTTCTTCGTTGTTTTTCATACTCGTTGTCTTCTTCTTCTTCGTACTCGTCGTCTTCATTGTCATATTGTTTATTTATCAAAGGTAAGTTTCTTCTTTTCTTCTTCCTCTTCTCCTCTTCTTCTTTTTCTTCTTTTTCGTGAGGACATTTGAATTTGTTGTTTACGTAGACATTGGGTTTGTCGATTTCGCGACATTTGGGTTTCTCAATTTCGCGACATTTGGGTTTTTGTTCTTCATCTTCTTCTTCTGTGTTTGTCAAGTAGAGTTCTTCCCCGATCTGAGCCAATGTGATATAGTTCGTAACTAGTTGTGAGGTAAGGGTGAAGTAGAGATAGGCTTAGTGTAGTAGAGATATGCTTAGTGTAGTAGAGTTAGTCTCATGTTTGGTAGAGTTTAGGCTGTAGTGTGGTATAGTTCGATTCTGTGTAGTAAGAGTTAGTTTGACTTTTGGTAGAGTTAGATTGTAGTGTAGTAGAGTTGGCTTGTAGTGTGGTAGAGTTGGATTCCGTGTAGTAGAGTTAGTCTGACTTTTGGTAGAGTTAGATTGTAGTGTGGTATAATTGGCTTGTAGTGTGGTAGAGTTGAATTCAGTGTAGTAGTTAGTCTGACGTTTGGTAGAGTTAGATTGTAGTGTGGTATAGTTGGCTTGTAGTGAGGTAGAGTTGGCTTGCTTGTAGGGTGAAGTGTAATAGAGTTAGTCTGACGTTTGGTAGAGTTGAGTTATGTGTAGTAGAGTTTATTTACGTGTAATGAAGTTGGTTTTTTTAATGTTTATTGTTTGTTTTCATCTTTAGATATGACAGAAAAGAAGTACCTGCATAAGGTTTTCACACACGGTCTACCGGTGATGAAGAATCCAAACATCAACCATTTCTGCAATCTTAAAAACATCAGTAATATGATCAAGGGTATTGGTGAGGATGCATACATAGACATAAAGGAGAACTCTTGCGTATGCGTTTTTCTGAAGCTAGCAGACTCCGACTACACCTTTACTCGGAGGCATATACAGTACATGTTGATGAATCAACTAGTGATTAAGAAGGAGTATGAGATGTGGGTGTTGTTTGAGTCTCGACCTACGAGGTTTTCTCTACACGGGTTCTCGGAAATCACGCAGCTTAATTGCGATAACTTCGAGGAGGCTTCTAATGTGGCAGATGTTGCCCACCGAGAGCTTTGGGAAGATATTAGTTTAGGGGTTAATGAAGGCCCTAAATAGGTAGAGTTAAAAGACGTGTTGGGGAGATGTAGAGGGTGGTCTTTCGAGAAGAAGAAGATGGTAGGCTTGCTAGTGGTTTTGCATGTAGGGATTTATGGTTTCCACGTAAATAGTAGGCTCCCTTTTAGTTATACGAAGTTGGTTGCAGATTTAAAGATATTCGATAGGCATCCATGGGGAAGAGTGGCGTTTAGAACTGATCAAATCGATCAAAAATACAGCTTACAAAAAGGTCAGTAATTACACTTTACATGGGTTTTTTGCACGCATTTCTCATATGGGCATTTGAGTCTATCCCTATACTACCTGAAATATTTGGGGAGCAAAGAGAAGGTGACATCCCCATTCTACGATGGAGACCAATCAAAAACAAACCATTGAACCCGAGGAAATTGTGAAGTTGGAGCAACAAAACACAGAGAATGGAAAGGTAAATTACTTTCGTTGTAGAGTTGGTTTAGGTGATTGATAGAGTTCATTTATGTATAGTAGAGTTCATTTACGCTACTAGTTAGTTCATTTACGTATAGTAGAGTTCATTTTCAAGTACAGTAGAGTTCATTTACATTTAGTAAAGTTATTTTGACAGTTAAGTGGAGGTAATTTATGTGTAGTATAGTTCATTTGTGTTTAATAAGTTCTCATCTACCAGGTAAGCAGCTGACTAAGTAGCCTCTGGAGATAATGCCTATATGGTCAGATGATATTGTAGATCCCAAAGTGGACACCATGCTTGGAGACATACTTGCCTCCAGTCTAGATGAATCTGCCTGGGACATAAGTAATAAGAGGAAGGCAAATTCTTATGTCGAGGAGAGGATGAACAAGCGTAGTGCTAATTCAAAAGAGCATGTGAAGAAAGGCAAAGAGAAAAGAAAACTAGAAGGAAGAGGTCAAACATAAGGAGAAAAAACACAAGAAAGAAGAGAAGAGAGAAAATAAATAGATAGATGAGTCCACTACCTTGAAGGATGTGGTGAGAGTCGTTAAAAAGAAAAGCAGAAGGCAGAGGAATCGAGTGCATTGCTTGATACTCTTAAAGATATGACCAAAGTCTTCGAAGGGATGAGACACGATCAGAACGTGTTTGCTGAAAGTATATATAGTTTTGAGGATAGTAGGCTGGAAACAAGGGCAGAGACCACAATGCTTGTTGAGTGCGTGATTAGGTTGGAGCGTAACACCTCAGACAATACAGCCATGCTTGAGAGGATTCTTAGGCTGGAGAAGACCAGGACGCAACCACAAGTTTATAGCCTGGAGAACAACAAGGCTAAGAATGCGGATGAGGGTGGAGGTCAAACAACTCCACGACATCGAACTCTTAAACATGTGAATCGCGAAGATGACATAAATCGGCACATAAAGCTCTGTTTGAATAAGACTTACTCTGACAGATTTATCTTATGTACCAACATTGAATTGTTAACATTACATACATATTTGTACAAACATAAACATAAAGTTGTGCGTTATTAACTTTGGTAGAGCTTATATATAGTTTGGTCGAGATATGTGTAACTCTTCTAAACAATTATTGTGATTAATACATCTCTACCAAACCATAAAAATGAACTCTACCACTATTAGCAACTCTACTATTTTTTCAAGCTAACATAGTAGAGTTACTCTTTGCAGACACCTCTTTGGGAGCGGCCTAGCCTGGTGGACTCGGAGTCGGAAAAAACACCAAGTGCAGGTTCATGTGTTGTGTGTAATACAATTAAACCAACAAATGTGGATTCTCACCTCGATGACACCTAAGTTTCTTAAGCCAGCCCTAAACATACCATCTCACCGAACCAGGTAAACCCGTGTTTAATAAGTCTTATTGGTAGAGTTGATAGTGCTGTTTAATAGAGTTCATTTACTGTATGATAGAGTTCATTAAATGTTTTGTATAATTCATTTACAGTATGATAGAGTTCATTTACCATATAGTTGAGTTTATTTCCTTGTGTAGTAGAGTTCATAACATGTGTAGTAGAGTTTATTTACAATATAATAGAGTTTATTACTAGTTAGTTTCATGGTTTGTTATGCGTATTCTATTCGTTGATGACACGTTAATATTTTGTCATGTTCAATATTGTAGATTAATAATGGTTAATATTGGCACAAGCTTCAATGTAATCAATATTTTCCAAGATATACACATTATAACGATTAGACACTAAAGTAAAGGGAAACTGAAGAGTCTAATCGTTGTAATGAGTTATCTTGGAAAATATTGATTACATTGAAGCTTGTACTACAAAGAACCTTTCACATAGACTTCTTCTAAACTCTCCATCTTCACCTTTGCCAAAAACGTTTCATCTTCACCTTTCAATCTATTAAAAGCTTATACACTTTTCCGGAATTGATTCTTCATAATCATACAAAGGTAATAGTTTGTATATCTTGATGTTTGTACAAGTTTTTTATTGACTTTGATACTAAAAGTATTTATTTGTTTTCTTTTATATAGATGGATTCAGTAAAAAGAAGCAACATTGTTCGCAAGACACATATCACTAACTTATCGAACACTACTCTAACGAACATCATAGCTAGATGTGCAACGAAGGACTTGATGAGATTTACAGTGTCAGGCTCGTGTCGAAGGATTTTAAAGAGCTATGCAATGACAATGAAGTTCTCAGGAATATATCTATAGGTTTTGTTCCATTCTTTTCCTCTCCCTATGCAAGAAATAAGACTTTTTCAACAATTTCCATACAAAGTTATGCAATGCTGGTAATGTGGAAGCTCTATACCGATGTGGTATAAGAGAGTTTTTTGTGAATGGAAATCGTGATGGTGGTTTGGAAATGCTACTAAGAGCTTCCAATGGTGAATGTGAAGATGCCAAACTGCTATATGGATTTCTGCTAGTTTGTTTAGGAGATAACACAAGACAGGAAGGTTATCAAGTCCAAAGACTTCTACTACAGTAAATAGTTGCTGATACATTGGAATACATTGGACACCTCCAGAACATAATCTTTAATCACCCAGCAGAGCTCAGTTGGCGAGGAGAGAAGGAGTTGCTAATTCTAGAATAAACATCTGTTTGAGAAGGATGTACTTGCAATGGTGAATTCCTAGAGAGACTCTCTTTCTTCGAAGGATTCGATGAAGGCATTGATTAAATTATGGAAAATGCTTGTGAAGTATGCATTTGGCATTATGAATTCTCAAATACATTTCCCAACCATTAGTGGTTGTCTTTTTTCTGTAATTTCGGTTATTTTGAATTTTGGAACAATAATTTTGAATGTTGGAACAATTATGAACTTTTTTAATGTTTTGAATCAAAATTAAGCAAATTACTTGGTCATACAAGAATTAATTCTACCACAAAATAAATAACTCTACTAAAGGCAGTGTTAACTCTACTAAGCAGGAACTAACTCTGCTAAAGGCAGCGTTAACTCTACTACGAAGGAACTAACTCTACCACAGAAGAATTAACTCTATTAAATAATTTTTAACATTTTACAAGATTTAACTCTACTATTCAAGAATGAATGCTTTCACGACATGTACAGGCATTGTGACCTAGTTGCTTACATTTAGAATAAGCTGAATTTTTTCTTGGACGTTTATCAGGTTGTGAACACTCGAACCAGCTCTTTATCTGCGATTTCTTCGGCCTCCCTAGTTGTTGATGCAAGTGTCGTGGATTACACAACTTACGGCTCACATCCAACGGAACAGAAATTGCAGCATCCCTAGGAAAGATACTACTAGAGTATGCGTTGTACAGGTAGGTCATATGATAGTATGGTTGGGTAAGTTCAATTGTCGGCCTTCTCCAAGCCTCAGCAACTGCAATGGCATGCACACAAGGAATTTTTTCGACGTCATACCCCTTGCATGAACACGTCTTCTCAGTCAAATTGACTAATTGAGAAGATTCAGATCGCGTAACAACAGCCTTGTGTACATCTATGTCCTACACGTTGTACTGTTTATCTTCATCGACCCTTGTCTGTCATTTAACAAATTTGATGTTAACTCAACTACGAAGGGACTAACTCTACTAAAGGCAGTGTTAACTCTAATACAAAGGAACTAACTCTACTAAAGACAGTATTAACTCTACCACGAAGAGATAAACGGGAGTCATAACTCTACAACACGAGTGTTAGCTCTACCTTTAAGAGCTTCTCAACAGATGTTGTTAGAACAATAGACGTGAGAGTGGCCTTCGTCTTCCTCTTCGCGAACCAACGTGTTAACATCGCCCTAATTGCATCTATAAGTTGCACAATGGGAAAAGTTCTTGCCTCTGATAACATATGGTTTATTGATTCTGCAGTGTTCGACGTAATGAAATTGTATCTCTTTCCGGGAAAGTAAACTCGACTCCACACCCGCACGTCAGATTTTATCAAGTACGCATGAAGCTTTGGATCTAACGCCTGAATCTGAGCAAGTATAGCATTGAACTCATTGACCTTAAAAGCAGCGACAGCTTTCTTGAACAACTTAAAGGGCTCGCCACCTCTAAATTTTGACAAAATGTTCTTACGTAGATGGTAGGTGCAAATACCCCGAGAAGAAAGTGGGTACACATTCTTTATGGCTTTAGCAATGGATTTGTGTCTATCTGATATGATGGCAAGTTCTCTGTCATCAGGGATCACACGGTTGAGCTGTCTAAAAAACCATTCCCAAGATTCGTCATTCTCGGTATCAACCACACTGAAAGTCATAGGAAATATGTTGAAGTTATTGTCTTGCATGGTAGCAGTTAGTAGAGTACCTTTATATTTCCCTAGCAAAGATGTACCATCAACAACAACAACAACCTTCCTCATGTAAGGAAAACCCCTAATACTTGCATCGAAGGCGATATATAGAAACTTAAACCTGTCTTGCCCGTCTACTTCGAGCTTTACTAGGGTTCCGGGATTCGCTTTTCTAATAGCAAAAAAGTACGACGGAAGTTCTTGGAAACTACTTTTCGAACTACCTATAACTAGGGCTCGTGCTTGGCTTAGAGTACGATGTGATTTCCTGTACTTCATCTACATAAATTGTAGTTACGACGACGTCAACTCTACTATGTCGGAAGATTAACTCTACTACGAGGAATTTAACTCTACTACAAGGCGCTTAACTCTACAAAATCCACATTAACTCTACCACATTAAAATCAACTCCACCATACCAAACCGGACTCTAACTCTACTACTTCCACATTAACTCTACTACGTATTTTTAACTCACTATACCAACATTTAACTCTAGTACAAGGAAGATTAACTCCACCATAGCATAAAATTAAGTTTGTACCTTTAGACTGAATCGCTTGCTCATTGAATCAACAACGTGGTCGACAGGTGAAGCTCGCACTCTCCACTGACAGTTTGGTACCCAACATTTCACATCCTATACTGTCTTCGATGAAGCAACAACATCGAAGTTAAACCTCTGTAAGACAGAAAGAATCTTTAGCCTCGTTAAGAGTTATTTTTTGATGAGTATCGTTGTCCAACAACCAATGTGAGTGCTAACATTTCTATGTCCAAATACTCAGCATTCAAATTCTCTGAGAGGTTTTTCTTCCTTCGATTTTCTACGAACAGTGATATAATCTTCATCATCTGAGCTTGCGCCATCCATATCATCGCAACAGTCGAATCTGAATTCCATATTTTCATCCTCAGCATGTTCAGTTTCATGTTTCACATTTTCCGGTATACGCTCATTCTTTGGTCCACATTTACTAAACTCCGGATCAACTCTACTACACGAAGGAGAAACTCTACTACACTAAGGGTCAACTCTATTATACGAGGAATCATTGTTCTCCCACTTACAATGAAATTTCTCGTCACCGTTTCCTTTGCCGTTACTACACTGACCTTTTTCAGGGAAACTCGATGAAATAAGAGATCTAATGGAAATTTTGACACATAGACGTATTGCTTCTTTACAAGATTCTGAAACAAACACTTGCCATTATCAATCTACTATACACGATTTTTCATTCATGTCAACTCTACTAATCACACTTTAACTCTACTACGCAGGAATTCTAACTCTACTACGTTGCACTCTGTTAGTGTCGTAGAGTTGATTAAAGCGCAAACATCAACTCTACTACGCTGTAAATCTAACTCTACTAAGCACATTTTAACTCTACTACGCTGGAATTCTAACTCTACTATACACAGTTTTTCATTCATGTCAACTCTATTAAGCACACTTTAACTCTACTACGCTGGAATTCTAACATCTACTACATTGCACTCTGTTAGTGTGCTAGAGTTGATTGCTTACGTGGCAGATTTCATTAATGACATTTTCGTAATTACCTTTTTTCCTCATTAGGAAAAGGCAAAATGGTATATATAAAATTAAAAAAACTATTATAGTAATTTACAAACATTTGCTCTACTTCAATAATTAACACTTACTTTCGCTTTAGTCTAGCAAATCACCCTTAAATTAAATGCGAGGTCTCGACCAATCTAAAGAGAATATTCTCGACCGATATGAACAAAGTGATTCTCTCTCTTATGTGAGAACGCAATAAATTCGCCAATTTTCAGCCAATCAAAATGGTCGATTATCTTCTCTTTTTGTCACATGTTAGAATCTCGAAAGGTTGAAACCTTTTTATTAGATTATAGTGTATTGTTGAGATTGTTCGACAAATTGGAGAAAATTTGGAGAATTGTTGAGAGAGATCTACGATCTAATGAGAAATTGAAGAGTTGTCGGGAGAACTCAGACAGTTCGTGAAAACTCACATTGTTTGCACCAGAAATAACCTTATGTAAATATGGTTAAGAAAATCTTGAAGTTCAAACGTTTTTATCAGATCAAAAATTGTAAGGACAAAATGTAAATTTTGGTTGGTTTTTAAATGCTGAAATTTAATACTTTTGATTGAAATAAAAACATTTTCTTGGTGGAAAGAAATTTATAATTTAAAAAGTTGTTTTTCTATTTATTAAAACTTATATTAGGAAAAAATTATATCTAAATTCATATTATTTAAAAAAAAAGTGAACTTCAAACATTTCTAACGGACCAAAGAAAGTTCTATTGGTTCGTTTTCATTTATATATTAATTTATTTATTATATATTTTAACGGACCAAAGAAAGTTCTATGAAGCGTCTTTGTAGCACAGTTTCGAACTAGAAAACCGAGTGGGAGGTGAAGGGAAATGCCGGGAAACCCACTTTCATGACCAACGCGTGTTGGGAAGGGTTGAAGAGTTATTGGGTAGACCCGACCTCGCTGAGGAGAGCTGCTCAGTGTTCCGACTCGCGGAAGACGATTGGTCCAGATGGGTTGCCAGTCGCTATGCCGCACACTGCGGGCGAGATGCCTTTCGGCGGAGTTGCCATACAAATAGTAAGTATTCTTTTAAATTAATTTTTTTTGTTCAATATTATTTGACCTAAATTACTAATTAATTTAAATTTTCCTTTTGTAGGCGAAAAAAACTGGACACATTCCTACGCTTCCAGAATTGTACGTCGCAACTCATAAAAAGAAGTTTGGCGTCTTCGTTGATCCTCGGTGTGAGCGGCTACACAGTCAGGTTGAAGCTACTGTTCAGGAGCGTCAAACTCAGCTTTCCCAGAAATCCTCCGATGGTACTCCTGTGGAATTGAGTGCTCCTGAAATCAACACAATTTATAAACAGGTATTTAATTAAATAATCTAACTACTTTAATTATCTAACATAATTTAAATAATTATTATTCCCTGACAAAACGACTTTCCAGATTGCTCTGACAAAAAAGGGATGAATTATTGGAATAGGATCCACCCAAGATGTCCAGAGAGTCACATCTAACTGGATAGGCGAAAACTCGCTTCACAGTCAGTTGGAGGAATCCCGTACAGAAATAGCCTCGCTCAAACAAGCGACGGATCAGAAATTTGCAGCAATGGATTCCATGATGGATATTTTGGTTGCGGGCAATCCCCATGCAACTACAGATTTGGAGTTTAGTCATCGAAACCTCTGGATTAGGCCTACGGAGAATGTCAAAGTCGATTTGAACGAACGAGTTGCCGAAGATCAAGACGATTGTAGTACGGACATGTTCGACGAACTACTACGATAAATATTTTGTAGTTTTAGTTACTTTTGTAAACATATTCTAATATCATATTTTATTTTTAATTAATTCAATTCATAAATTTATTAAATTACAAAAATTTAATTGAATATTTTAATTAAAAAATTAAACAATTTTTCGTCCCTAAGTCGTTGGCAAGAAACGTAAAAAAAGTCCCTAATTAGTTGTAAAATATTCGTCCTTAAGTAGTTGTAAAATATTTCGTCTCTAATTAGTTGTAAAGGTTTCGTCTTTAGTGAGTTGTAAAATAATTCGACTTTAATTCGTTGTAAACTGCTTCGACTTTAATTCATTGTAAAAGGTTTCGACTCTAATTTGTTGTAAACATGGCGTTGTTAGTTAGTTGCTAAATTTACAACTAACTTAAAACATTTTTTTTAACATCGTTTTTACAACGCTGGCCATATGTTACGACGTTTTTACGACGTTACCTTTACGACGTCTTAACATCAAAAACCGGGAGTTGTTAAATTTTACGACGTTTTTACAACTCCTTTTGTCTTACGACGCGCAGGGCACGACTAACCATGTGGCGTCCCTAATTCGTTGTAAAATGGCTTAACAACGAATTAGAGACGAAATTAGGAGTTATAAACGACGTGATCTCTTGATCTCTTGTAGTGTAAAGACTTAATGTGAAGTTTGGCTAGCTTCAAAAATATAAAATTTAACTAATCTTGTCTGAAATAAAAAAATTATGTAGTTACAAAATTTTGTGAAAAAAATGTTTTGGGAAAAGATGAATTATGAAAAAATTGATTTAATATTGGCTACATTATAAGTTTCAAAAAATACGAAATTGGGAATATCATTTTCGAGGAGTTTTCTCATGCTAACTGCATCGACAACACGGTCACGATGACATATAAAAGCAACAACATGAATAGGTGAGAGCATTCAAGAGAGGCGAGAGACACTACAAGTGACACATGAGATCTTATGGCTAACAACAATGGCGACAATAATAATGTCAAGAGCAGTACGGTGATTACGAACGTAGAGGACTTCACGAATTATTGGAGAAGGAGGCGGAGGACAGTGGCCATAGATTGAAGTAGACATGGAAGAGTGACAGCATGAAGCCAAAAGTAGATGATTAAAGCATGGCGGAATGAAGATAAAAATAATTTTTTAAAATTTTTAGAGATTTCTTTTGTTTAAATTTTTATTATAAATTATAAATAAAAATTTACAAATGTAATTTGAATTTTTTAAATAAATTTTCTTAAAAGTAATTTAAAATATTTTAAAATTTATGGATAGATATTTATAAACAACTATTACCAAATTATAATCAATCATGTATTAAAAGTATTTTATATACATTTTATTTATATCACTTTATAATATTTTAAATTTGATTCAAATATTTATATTGCTGTTAGGTCTTTTTGTTTTTTATGTCATATTTTTCTTACAGATTTTTATGGCAACAACTACTACAAATATATAGTATACATAGTTTGAATAAATCATGTGAGCCATAGAATCGCTGCTAAGTTTGAAGATTGAAAAAGTTTAGTGCATCATTGACTATACTGAAATTCTAAAGATGGTAGTATTTTTAGAAAACTGGTTAACATTCTCGCATTATCGGGAAGAGTTTGATAAATCGAAAACTCTTTTCTAACTTTTTTTCATCAATTCTAATAAACCTCAATCACAAAACAAATTGGTTAGCATACAGTGTTCATAGTTTATCCAACAATTATTTTTTTGTAAATTTTATTTCATTTTTTGGACTTTCAATGTTAATATAAGATTGGTAGGTTGGAAGAAAAGACTTTTAAATTAATACTTAATTTATCATTAATTCTATAATATAATTTTTTAATTTTTAAATTAATTTTTGGTTTTATTATTAAATAGATAAATTAATAAAAGTTTATATTTTTAGTATAATTTTAATATTATTAATCTATAAAAGTGTTGTCCCTGTCGCTTGACTGTAAAGGGAAAAAGACCTATCTGTCGTAATTGCTATGAAATTGTGGTTATGATTTTGATTTTTAGAGAGAAAAAAAGAAAAAAAAAAAGACGAGCATAATTACAAATTATAACAATTGGAGCCTTTTTGTCGTCACATGAATCTAATTGCCATCAGTGGATATTTCTAGAAATTTATTTGTTTGTTAGGTGATGAATTAAGTATTTATTTAATGTTTTATAAATCAATTAAAAAGGTCGGCAAAAGTAGCAAGTCTTTTCTTTGTCCAATTGCGGCCGAAAGTGGACTCTCGTGATAACTCACATTATACTTAATCACAATATCATCAAATATATCTCATAATTATCTCTCTCTTCTTTTTCTTTACCATATCCATTTTAAAATTTTCCATTTGAAATGGCTGCGTTTTGACTAATGTGTATATTATTATTCATCATATGCATCAATATAGACATCTTATCAATTAAAGGATCGTTAGGAAACTTGGTGAATAAGATTATCTATTGGTTCGTAACGATTTCATAAAAATGTTTTGACTACAAGATGATATTGATATAGATTTTGTCTTTTGCAACTGCGTCTACATTCTCACCTAATACTGTACAGTTTGGTGCTCTTTTCATTTTTGACATGTGACTCAAATTTTTATACATTTTTAACTGGAAAAGTTCGATCATTTTACATATAATATAATAATTTATTTTCATTTTTTACATTACTAAGTTCGAATCCATACTATGACAGAAACAGATATACAACAGATGCTGATAAAAAAACGTTAAACTATATATTTTAATTTAAGTACATTATCGCCAATCATACAGTTCGTACATGGGAAAATATTTTACTGCATACCAAATTTTTCATAGATAGTAGACTAACAAGTTTATGAAAAAATAGATTTATATCAGCATCAAAGAATACTAAAACCAGTCATTAATACTAAAAACTTATAAAGAAAGTGAAAAGAAAATATAAAACAATAAAGTAAATCGTTTAGAAGCTATCTATTTATAGTACAAGATTGTTTAAGAATTCATTAATATCGTTGTATAGTCTGTATATATAACTAATATAGTGTGAGGGTAATTTAAGTTTAGTAGTTTGCAAATTTTCATTTATTTTGGTCCATGATCTACATATCAACATATAATAGTTGACCACAATTTGATGATGTAACAATTAGTTGAGAATGAATATAATATTGAATTATTAACCAATGATCATTGTGATGAGTGATGACTAATACTCAGATCGAGTCTAAGTCTACGATCTTTCCATTGGTGTTACTCAAAATCAGAAAATGCTTACAATCAATTATTTGCTCCACTGGCAAAGATCAAATCGGTCATCACTTTCCTTTTCAAGTAAAATATTTCATTTTTTGAAAAAAAAAATGAATTTATAAATTGTTGCTTCGCGAATTCTCATTTCATTTGTTTATTCTACAAATCCAAACAGTAATTAACCAGCAAAAATTACAACTGTCTACGGTTTCTTTGATCCAATTTTGCCAATAAAATTTGATTGAAGTTTCTATAGAACTCACTTCTATTTTTAATAATAATATAGTGTGTGGACCGCTAGGGAAATTTATTTCAGCCGGACCACGCTACAGTCAAAAGGTAAATACTAACAATCACTAATAGCAAAAATGGGATAAATTTCATTGATATATGTACTTGAATAAAAGTTTGAAAAGACCTTTATATATGTTTTGGCAATTATTTGAAGACAAATGGTGACAACTTCCATGATACTAAATATAAAAATTGGATGGAACAATGCATTAAAAACAGCTTATGAAACCTAGAAGCAATATAGACAACAAATGCAATTAGTGCATAATAAATAACATAGAATGGAAAAAATATAGTAAGTAACGCGACATACATGTTAGTGGTACTGTCGAATCCTAAAAAGGAACTGTAGATCAACTGTAAATGAACTATTTACAGTGTGTTGTCACATAAAATAATTGGAGTCGAGATTCAACAATCTCTTTCCTTAACTTGAATTATCACCTGCAATGTGACAGTTTTCAGTGATAATCGAATCTCAGGATAAAATCAATATCGTATTGATTTCTCTAACACTAGAAACCAATACCAATGAACAAAAATTATATTAAACTCTCGAGTACTTATTCGTAATCGTAGGGAATCAAAACTTTTGATCGAGTGTTTTAGAAATTTTTGAGATTCGAAAATTGTAACCCCAAATGAATGAAAGAGGTCTTGTATTTATAGAGGTATGAGAGTCAAGGCGTTGAGGAGAAGGTGGAGTCGTTGCCACGAATGTAGGACGACTCGGTCAAGTAGTTGCCGCAATTTGAGGAGTTTGAATTTGAAATTCCCGAAGACTCGGTCATCCTCGTCGAAGAAGAAAATTCCCGAAGACTCAATCATTCTAAAGACTTGGTATCGTCGGTTTCCTTAAGACTCGGTCTCGTCGGTTTCCTTAAGACTTGGTCTCGGTTGGAGAAGAAAATATCTTCTTTACTTAATCAAGCCAATTCGACCAATCAATTTGATTGAACCAAACCAAAATTAATTTTAAGTTTTTATTTACAAATTTTCCCCAAAAAATTAAACACGCGCACGTGTGATCTTTCCTTCCTTACTCATACACTTCATAGTGTTACCTTTTTGAACAATAACATAAACATGTCCTTATATATACAACACAAGAATAACCCAATCTTTCAATGTGGGACAAATGATATTATTTTTATCACACAATTAGTCCAATCTCGTAGGCCCATTAGGCCCATTTCAATTTACATCCAATTGTTTTTAATCCCAAAAGCTAAATATAATGGCCCATCAAAAACTAAAATAGATTATGCCCCTTCTTCCATCACCTAGTAATGCATTTTGTCTTATATGTACTTGGTTGAAAGCTAATTTTTGTTACCTATTAGGTACTGTGTGTGATCTTCTTGCCCTTCATGCTTAAGGGGTAAAAGTGGAGGTTGATAACCGCAATGTGTTTCATGCTATCCATAACTCTTCTCAATGGTCCAAAATATTTGGGCTAGCTTCGGCTCATCTTATCCACTCGGGATTTCTTCCAGGAATATCATTTTAGGTTTTGCCATTTCTCTGCTAACAAGGCGGCTTCTCGTATCGCTATAAGTGTGAATTGATGTCATCAATATAATATTTATTTGAGTCAGGGTTCCCTTGCTGGCTCACCCGCTTTCTTGCTTTTGATTGTGGTCGTCCTCGTAATTCTCACTATTTATAATACTTGGAATTAGAGATAACCCTCGACATTGATCTTCTATGAAAAATAATGTTGCTCGAAAAAAAGAGGAAAACACTTTTAAACATATGTTAACTCGGTTTTTTGGGTCATAGTACATAGCATAACTATTAGGATAAATATGTAAATTAAGAATATTCCATATCTCTTTGGGTTTAAGGTTAACCTTGTAACTTTGTACATCAATAAAGACACTTTTCCCAAATATTTTGATGGTATCAAAGAAGAAACAAAAGCCCTAACTTTTTCCTATATATGCCGCCAATCTTCTTATTTCCTTTTAACAAAAAAAAACTTACTTATCTCTAATGGTATGGCCGACGATTCTACCTCTCAAGGTTCTACTGCTACTTATACTCGCTCTCCTTATACCTTGTATCCATCAGAAAATTCATGATCTATGATCACTCTGGTGTTGTTACAAGGGGACAACTACACCGAATGAGCTACCAAATTGTTTAACTCTCTACATGCAAAATAGAAGATTTGTTTCATTACTGGAACCACCATCAAGCCATCTACTTAACCAGATATCGAACAACTGATATCGGTTAATTATATGATCGTTGGTTGGATAAAAATGTTGGTCGATCCAATTCTCTGTTCTATTGTGACTCACATAGGTGATGCATACAAGTTATGGGAATCCATTAAAACTTGATTTTCTGTCAAAAACAATGTGCGTCACCACATACTTCAAGATAACATAACCAACTGCAAGCAAGGTGGTAAATGTGTTCAGGAATACTTGGGCAATTTTTCAAAGATGTGGGAAGAGCTTAGACTGTACTTGTGATGCTTCCACATACATCAAAAAAGAAAGAGATTATGCCAAGGTACATTGCTTCCTCTTTGGTTTTCATGATTTTTGGTTCAAATCTATCCGCTCACAAATAATTAATGAAGATCCTCTTCATGATTGGAATTCTGTCTACGCTCGTATAACTCATGATGAACAATATCTCTCCTCCATTCATAATAAGGGATAAGTCAATGATGCAATTGGTTTCTTAGTAAAAATAGATTTGATCATTGTTGTTGTGGATTTGGCTCATCTCATGGTCAAGCTCGAGCTAATGCCACATGAGCTTTGACATTGGATTCCTCGACCGCATTGCCATCTTCAGATCAAGTCACTCAACTTATTACTCTTTTCCATAATCAAATATCTGGTTTTGAAACCGAACATTATCTAATGATGTTATTATTCATACATGTGCTTCACATTATATGACAAGAGAGAGAAAAATTCTTCAAGATGTTCAACCCATCGTGTCGTTTACAGTCACTTTTCCTAACGGTCTCCATTCACATCCTACACACATTGGAAACTGGCTTTACGAGATTATTATAATCTCAATGATATGCTTTATGTTCCAGATTTTAACAACACATTGATATCGGTTTCTAAGGTACTAAACTAGATTGGATGAATAGCAATGTTTACTCATACAATATGCCTTTTGCAGGACTATTTCATGAGAAACTTGATTGGAGCCGGTGAAGAGAGATAGGGGTTTACTACTTTACAGGACAGACCATTGTGAAACTTATCCGTTCAGCCCGCTCTGAATGTATCCCTAAATATGTCGTGGCATTTTAAGCTCGGGCATCTGCATTCTCAAATTTTGAATTCTATGCATTTATTCAATAAAGCATACTTCAATTTCGATAGTCAAGAGTCTTGTGACATTTGTTTTGGGGTCCGTATCGAACACTTTCTACTTGTAGATCCCTATTCTTGAGCTATTTGAGTTTTCTTGATGTTGGAAAAATTAGAAGTTGCTTGTTTTCTCAAATATTTTATCGCAATGGCTACACGTCGATTCGGGAAGTTAGTTAAAGCCATACGAATCGATAATAGTACCGAGTTTATGGTTCTATCTTTGTTTCTACGACATGAAGGAATTCTTTGTCAAAATTTTTGTGTTGAGACGCCTTAACAAAATGGTCGTATCAAAAGGACACATAGACATATTCTGAATGTTACTCAATCTTGTCTCTTCTAATCTAATATGTCAGTTCAGTTTTGGGATGAAAGTGTTCTCACTACAACTAATTTATTAAATTGAACATCCACAACTACTCTAAGTGAGGGGACACCTTATGAGTTGTTACACGGGACAACACCCTCATATGAATCTCTACGTGCTTTTGGTTGCTTAGTATTTGCTCATAAACAACCTTGCAACAAAAATAAGTTCTTTGATAGAAGTAGACAATGCTTGTTTATCATGCTGGTAAAACAACATGGAAAATATATTATCTTGAAAAAGAGGAAATATTCTACTGTGGTGACGTCGTATTCAAAGAAAATGAGTTCCGAGAATTTATGTTGATGTACATTCATTATTCGCGCATCTGGGAAATGTAATGTTTAATGATTGGACTCCTCCACTGGTACAATCGCCACCAACGGTAGTTGCTTCTTAACATGATACTTATGTTGTACTAGTGTCCGAAGAAACACCCACTACTACGCCACCAGCTCCGATTTCTTTGGACTCGCCAACTAGTGTTGTTAATAAACACTTAAACTCTACCAATATAGAAGTTTAAGCCGCATCACCAGCACTTTCGAAGTTACTAAGTCGAGGGCAACGAAAACGAAAACCTCGGTATTACTGAAGAACTTTGTTACCAATAATGTTGCTCTCAAGACTGAACCTTCTCTCCCACTCACTTTTGCTTTTGCAAGCTCCCCTTCGGTTCCAGGTACCATAGTGTATCCAATATCTAATTATGTTTCTGATAATTCCTTTTCTAATAACCTTAAGGATTTCATAGTAACAGTTACAGCGGCTCATGAACCAACTCTGTATAAAGAAACGAGTCTTGATCATGTTCGGTATGATTTGATGGATGAAGAACACAATTACCTCTAGGCAAAAAGGTTATCAAAAGCAAATGGGTAAACAAAATCAAGCAGAATTCTGATGGTACGATTTCTTGAGTCTTGTTTGGTTGCTCTCATAAATCGCCAAACTGAAGGGATTGATTACGGTAAAACGTTTGCACCAGTGACAAAACTATCTAATATTCGCATACTTTTGGATGTGGTTGTAGCAAAGAATTGGGAAATCCATCAAATGGATGTTCACAATACATTCTTACATGGAGATTTAAAGGAAGAAGTATACATGAAACATCATCATGGCTATTAGAGCCTTGATCCGAAGTACATCTTCTAAAAAACATTTAGATGGCCTTAAACAAGCACTGTGTTATTGGTTTTCTAAACTTAGTTCAGTTCCTTATCTTATGGTTTTGAACAAAGCAAAGCTGGCTCTTCTCATTTTAGTTATATATGTGATGGTATCTTTCTCCATATACTCATCTATGTTGACGATTTTATCGTCGCTACTAATGACATTGCTGATATACCTCGTTTATACCGACTTATAGCTTACTAATTCATATGTTTTCCTTAGTCTTTGTCATGTTTTAGAGTCTTTTTAGGTACAAAACGCAAGGATACTTTGGATTCCACATGCTGAGCAGGATTAAAGCTTAACTTTGGATTTTTCCACTATGAGCTAAACGATCGATGGATCAACACTAAGATCGATCGATCACAACTTTAGATAGGGAAAACTGTGCTCGATCCATTGACCGACTTCTCATGCATGACATGATCGACCTCCATCTGTCTATGTCATGCGCACGATCCATTGCACGACCAAGCACTCAGAGATCGATCGAGCTATTTAAGGAGAAGTTGCGTACGATCCTTTGCACGATATGGAAGCTTCACAATCGAATGAAGAAAGGTTGATCGATCGAGCAGTCGAAAGATCGATCGATCCAAGACTCTAGGAAGCGAAAACTTGATTTCCTTATTTTGTACCAGTTTGGTTTACTCTATATATTAGGTTAAAAAACACGTTTTTAGGGACGCTTTTCAGAGAGAAAAAGGGGCAGACTCTTATTGTAACCTAGAGGAGAAGAATTGAGATATCTACATCATTGGAGAAGATTCCTAAACCTCTATTCCATCTATTCTGAGTTTCAATGAATTTCTCTACAATTGCTTGCTTGTTCTCTATTTCCATGTCTGAGTAGTTCATAGTCAAGTTTAGGGTATTCTAAGGATCTTAAGATATTTAAGGGTGAGGAACAAATAGGTCTCAACTATGGAATCTCAGCCTAGAAACATGGTTAATGTTTAGGTTAGAGTAGCTAACTAATCTATGATCTCGGGTTACTTATTATCCCATAAGTTTAATAAGAATCAGAACCTTCCTAGGTAAGCAACTCTTTCACTACCAACGAGAGTTGATGCTAGGTTGGGTTGTGGATACTTAGGAACTGCCATTACTACATGGTTAGAATTCTATAACCAACGAGAGTTAGGATCTCTAGGATCTAGGCATAGTGATTATCGCTGCGAGAGTAAGTTAGTCAATTATTATTTCTTAGTCGAGAACGAAACTGATCTTGCCTGAATGGATTCTTCATCCTACCCTTGACTTCCTTATGAATTCCCTAAGCATGATACTTTAGATATTGTTTACATTAATTTTCCTAGTTATAATCTATTGCACTCAAAATATCCATCGACTTAGCTCTAGTTAAATAATCAAATCGTTAGTGTGGTAATTGGTCTTTGTGGATTCGATCCCTAAATACTATTTCGTTTGTTGTGCACTTGCAGTAGGATATAAGGTTAAAACTCGTAGTATCAAGTTTTTAGCGCCGTTGCCGGGGACCAATAACAGTACTTTCGATTATTTATTGAGTTAGAGACTAAGACACCTTCGTTTACCTTTTGTTTTTATTTCGTTGTTTTGTTTTTCAGGTATCGATTTCATAATGACTGACGTAGAGGAAAGCATAGCTGATTCCACGAGCCATGAAGCTATATTAGAACAGTTAAGGCGAGAGATTGAAGAGCTGAAACGGGAAAGAGATGCTAGGATAGAACAAATGCCAAGAAGGGCCATCAGTGAAATAGAAACGCCTCACAACTACTATCAATGTTTATCTGCGATTTCTTTTAGTTTACCAGAGGGTTGCACTGATCATGAGTTGAGTCCTCATTTGATAGCATTGGTTAGACAATTTACCTTTCACGGTTTCCCTGCTAAAAACCCTATAGATCATCTCGAAAACTTTGAGGAAATCTGCAGTAAAACCACACCTAGAGGAGTCCCTGAGGACTATGCTAAGTGCAAACTTTTCAAATTTTCTTTGGAAGGAAAGGAGACCAAATGGCTTCAGTCTTTACTAGCAGGGTCGTTAACTTCATGGGAACAAGTTAGAAACAAGTGTCTGGACTACTTCTTTACCAAAGAAAAGACTGCGAAGTTGAAGAACCAGATTTTAAACTTTCATCAAAGAGACGATGAGTCTTTTGGAGAAGCATGGGATATGTTGAAAGGATATAGAAGGGATTGTCCACACCATGGTTTCAGCGATGAACAAGTTCTGAACTCCTTCTATAGCGGATTGAGTTGGAGTTTCAGAAAGCTACTCAATTCTTCGAGCAAGGGAGATTTCACTACAAACACGAGTGAGAACGCTTTCCAACTGATTGAGAATTTGGCTGTGAGTACAGGAGATTTACGTGATCACGAAGAATATTCATTTGAGATGGACAAGATCACAGGGATAGGTGAGAAGTTAGATCAGTTCATAGCTTCAAGTGAGTTTAAGAGGAAGTCTGTTAAGCTTTATCCATCACAAAAAAAAAATCTAATCTTCAGGACCATCAATCGAAAGTACTTTACACCGAGCAAAAGACTACAGCAGGTCTTACTCCTTTATCTAATGACGAGATTAAAGCTTTATTGGAGCAAGTCGTTCAAGATCAATCTAGGACTACATCCGATATCAATAATCAGATGGAACTGATGTACTCAGAGTTGAGTTACAAGATTGATTATGTTATGTCTGAGGTGGAAAATACAACCTCCCTTCTGGCTTCGAATGATGATCATCGAGCTTGTGATGTTGTTATGTTGAGAAGTGGTAGGGAACTTGAAGCAAACCTCCAAAACCCGAGACAAGAAAGAGTAGTGGTCGATGTTGAGGATGATAGAGCTGAAGAGATTTAAGACTAAACAGCCACACCTACGCCGACACCAGAGCACTCAGAAGCACCTAAGAGATCATACGTTCCGGTACCACCATACCCCATCCCACCAAAGAAATCCAAAAAGGACTTGGAGAACGCCAAATGTTAGGAGTTATTTTCAGATTTGTCTATTTGGTTACCTTATGTTGATGCCTTGCAGATGATAGCTTCAAAAGCCTAGTGACAAACAAGTTCATAGGAGAAGATAGAGTGATGATGATCACGCAAGATTGCAGTTCTAGACTCCAAAATTGATTCCCTAAGAAAGAAGAAGATCCTGGACGATTTGTACTTTCAGTTCAGATAGGTTATGTAACTTTTGA
The DNA here is from genome assembly GCA_023374145.1 of Lepidium sativum. Lineage (NCBI taxonomy): Eukaryota > Viridiplantae > Streptophyta > Magnoliopsida > Brassicales > Brassicaceae > Lepidium > Lepidium sativum. The sequence continues at coordinate 34,331 of JAKUCM010001566.1, forward strand.
GCGTTCGTTGTGTGATCTAGGCTCAAGTGTAAACCTAATGCCATATTCTGTAGCATTGAGGCTAGGACTCTCGAACTTCAAACAAATCAAGATCTCTCTTATCTTTGCAGACCGTTCAGTGAAATATCCAGTGGGTATTCTCGAGGATCTTGATGTTGAAGTTGGGAATACATTAGTACCAACAGATTTTGTAGTGTTGAAGCTAGACGAAGAACCTAAGGATCCTCTCATCTTAGGTCGACCTTTCCTCCGAACACTGGGTGCTATGATAGATGTTAGGAATGGAAGAATCGATATACAACTAGGGGATATGAAGATGAGATTTGAGATGGACAAGATGCTGAAGAAACCAAAGTTGAATGGCATGAGTTTTTCTATTGACACTTCTGAAGAAATTGCAGAAAAACTGAATGAGGAGATATTTGTTGAGGACCCTCTTGAGCTGGCGCTAACAAGGATAAAGTCTGAATGTGGGTTTACAAACCATGAAACAACAAGTTATACCAGAATGTTGGATTCGTGTAAGCAGATTGAGGAGATGATAGCCTATGCAGTTTTAGTACCTCCAAGAGCATCCATACCTTCAGCTCTGACAGACCCTTGGAGTGAGTTAAAGGCCCCCATAGTCGAGCTTAAGACTCTCCCGGCAGGGCTAAGGTATGTGTTTCTCGGTCCTAATTCTACCTATTATGTAATCGTTAATGCTAAGTTGAATGGTTCTGAAATGGAAACGGTTATTAGAGAACTTCGAAAGTATCGTAGGACTATAGGTTATTCATTAGATGATATCCCTGGTATTTCACCTGAGTTATGCATGTATATGATACATCTAATCGATGAGTCTAAGAGTTCCATAGAGAACCAAAGAAGGTTGAACCCGAATCTAAAAGAAGTTGTCAAGAAAGAGATAATGAAATTGTTAGAAGCGAGTATCATATATCCTATATCTGATAGTAATTGGGTTAGTCTTGTCCATGTCGTACCTAAGAAAGGAGGCATTATTGTGGTCAAGAATGAAAATAATGAATTGATACCTACCAGAACTGTCATGGGTCATAGGATGTGTATTGATTTCAGGACTTTAAACTTCTCTACTAAGAAGGATCACTTTCTTATGCCCTTCATGGATCAAATGCTTGAGAGATTGGCTAACCACTCTTATTATTGTTTTTTAGATGGTTACTCAGGTTTCTTTCAGATTCCCATTCATCCCGACGATCAGGAAAAGATGACTTTCACATGTCCTTATGGTACATTTGCATATCGCAGAATGCCATATGGGTTATGCAATGCTCCAGCTACTTTTCAAAGATGCATGATGTCGATTTTCACTGATATGATTGAGGATATTATGAAAGTTCTTATGGATGACTTTTCTCTGTATGGTTCTTTTTTCTCTGGTTGTCTTTCTAATCTTTGCAGGGTTCTCCAACGTTGTCAAGACAAGCATTTAGTGCTAAATTGGGAGAAGTGTCACTTCATGGTTACAGAAGGGATTGTACTCGGTCACAAAGATAACAGAGAAAGGAATCGAGGTGGACAAGGTGAAAATTGAAGTGATGACAAGCTTGAAATCGCCAACCACAGTTAAGGAAATCAGAAACTTTCTCGGTCATGCCGGTTTCTACAGGAGGTTTATTAAGGAATTCTCGAAGTTAGCCAGACCACTCACTCAATTGTTATGCAAGGATGTTAAGTTTGAGTTTACCAAAGAGTGCGAGGAAGCCTTTCTGACCTTGAAATGAGCGTTAGTTAGTACACCAATAGTTCAGCCACCAAATTGGGAACTACCTTTTGAGATTATGTGTGATGCGAGTGACTATGCAGTTGGAGCTGTTTTGGGACAGAAAAAGGACAAGAAGTTGCATGCAATGTACTATGCTAGCCGAACACTCGATGATGCTCAATGGAAGTATGCAACTACAGAAAAAGAACTTTTGGTTTTTGTTTTTTCATTTGAGAAATCCAGATCTTATCTTGTCGGTTCTAAGGTTATTGTACACACGGATCATGTTTCTCTTAAATATCTTCTTTCCAAGAAAGATGTTAAGCCTAGGCTGCTTCGTTGGGTGCTGTTACTGCAAGAGTTTGATCTTCAGATCAAAGACAAAATAGGCATAGATAATGGAGTTGCAGACCACCTTTCGAGACTAAGAATTGATGATTTTGTTCCCCTTGATGATAGCTTACGGGAAGAACAAGTTTATCATATACATTCTACTCATAAGGCTCGTCAGTTGCCTACCGATCCCTCCTTGTGTTTCAGGCACTCTGTGGTTTGCTGATTATGCCAACTATCTCACTGCAGATGTTAACCCTCTTGAGTTTCATGGTTATAGGAAGATGAAGTTTTTGAGGGATATTAGACGATACCATTGTCATGGTTCTTCATAGGCAGGTCATTTCGCCACCTTCAAGACTGTCGCGAAAGTTCTTCAATCGGGTTTCTGGTGGCCCATGATGTTTCGTGACACATACTCATTTTTTTGACATGTGACTCTTGTCAACGACAAGGTAACATAAGTAGAAGAAATGAGATGCCACATAACTTCATTTTCGAGGTTGACGTGTTTGACGTTTGGGGAATCGATTTTATGGGACCTTTCCATATCTCCTTTGGGAACCAATACATACTTGTTGTTGTGGATTATGTATCTAAGTGGGTTGAAGCAATAGCTAGTCCGATCAATGACGCCAAAGTGGTTGTCAAGATGTTGAAGCATATCATATTTCCTAGGTTTGGTATTCCGAGGATTGTGCTCAGTGATGGTGGTTCTCATTTTATTAACCAAACGTTTAATAATCTGCTGAAGAAGTATGGGGTTCACCACAAGGTTGCTACGCCATATCACCCTCAAACAAGCGGTCAAGTTGAAGTTTCTAATCGAGAGATTAAGAGAATTCTGCAGAAAACCGTTTGTACAACAAGGAAAGATTGGTCAACAAAGTTAGATGATGCTCTTTGGGCCTACAGAACCGCTTTCAAGACACCATTAGGAACAACTTCGTTCCATCTGCTGTATGGTAAATCCTGTCACCTTCAAGTCGAGCTCGAATACAAGGCTAATTGGGCTACCAAGCATCTCAACTATGACATCAAATCTGCCTCGGAAAGACGGTCACTGCAAATACATGAACTTGAAGAGATCCGACACTTGGCTTATGACAACTCGAGGATTTACAAAGAACGAATAAAGGCTGCACATGATAAACTTAGGTCAAGGTAGTCCGGTCCTTTCACCATCAAGAAAGTTAGACCGTATGGAGCTGTGGTTTTTCTTCAACGAAAAGGGAGAAGAATTTGTAGTTAATGAACAGCGCCTTAAACCATATTTTGGTTCCCCCGACAAAGTCAATGAAGATTTCATCTCTTTGACTGATATAACTCCCCCATAACATCTTTCTTAGTCAAGCTATTGACTTTAAACAAGCGTTGAGTGGGAGGCAACCCACCAATAGGTTAGTTTTTACTTTATTTTTCGTTGGTTTTAAGTCAAAGTTGTCTTTTGTTTTCAGGAAACGCGGTACGAGAGCATGGCCCGATCGATCCACATGAAGATCGATCGTGCAACAAGGGATGAGGAAAGCCGCACGATCCTTCTATCTGCAACCCAGTTGTGTTTGCGCACGATCCTTCGATCGACCGTGACATTAGCCCCGATCGATTATCTATTTGCACACGATCTGCTGACCGAATTTAGCTTGTTCCATCCCTTGATCTCCATCGATCGATCGATCTAAGGCTGCTCGATCGATCTATACCTCCAGATACGTTTTCAAAATCCTAAAACAATTTTCAATTACTTCTTTTGCTTACTTTCATTCTTCCTCTCACTAATTTTCAATTTTCAAGTCTGGGGGAGAACCGTTTGTTTGCTAATGAAGTTTCTCTCTTTTGTTTTGTTTTTGAATCTAACATTGTTTTAGACAAGCTTTTGTCGGTTCAGGAACTATGATTTCTGAGGAAAAGTACATTTCATAAGGGTTTAAGCTACCATTTGTCTGATTTCTGATGAGCATTTTTGACTATTTGGAAAACCCAGAGATTCAGCAGCTATTCGTTTTAAAACCACTTCCTCTCGATTGTTTCGAAAATCCGGTATCAACTTCAAACTTAACCTGATTTAATTTTCTTGTCTAGAGGGTTGGTATACATTAGATCGGATTATCAGTCTCAGTATGAGAACCGTTCACAAAAGTTTGGTTTCTTTTTCTCAAAGTTTCGTGTACTTTAAATTTCAACAATCGAAGTAAGCCTAGGGTAAAATTTTATCAATGACGCTGCTTGTTCTTAAGGTGAATTGGACGATCCCGAGGATACATTCTAGGACGTGATCCTTTTCATATTACTAACTTGGTTACTGAGAAGAACTCCAATGAAGCTACTCGTATTACACACCTTTTAAAATTGCAAGAGGAAAAACTGCCGATAAAAAAAATACAATGATACCCTAGAAAAGTAGGGAGAAATCGGTTTGAAAAGAAAGGAATAAGAGGAAAAGAACCACAGTATGGATGGTACTTAGTGTTGAGAATGAGTCCATGTGTCTTTTGATCGATATTCTCTGGATAAGGCCGCACTTAGACTCATAAGAGGTTGGTGTTGTGATCTAGAACTTTTGGGTCTGATTTTGGAGTTAGGATGGACTAGTTGTTAAGTCTGGGGGAAGTATAAGGTGGTATCTCTCTCGTCGAATGAATCGAGTGCTCTTTGCTTAGGTTCTGAGGTATCACAATTCCTATGAAGATTGAATTCTTGAGTTTGTATCTTTCTTTTAGATTCCGGTATATTTGCTTGAGGACAAGCAAAAAGCCAAGTCTAGGGGAATTGATATACCTCGTTTATACCGACTTATAGCTTACTAATTCATATGTTTTGTTTAGTCTTTGTCATGTTTTTAGAGTCCTTTCAGGTACAAAACGCAAGGATACTTTGGATTCCACATGCTGAGCAGGATTAGAGATTAACTTTAGATTTTTCCACTATGAGCTAAACGATCGATGGATCAACACTAAGATCGATCGATCACAACTTTAGATAGGGAAAACTGCGCTCGATCCATTGACCGACTTCTCATGCCTGACACGATCGACCTTTATCCTTCTATGTCATGCACATGGTCCATTGCACGACCAAGCACTCAGACATCGATCGAGCTATTTAAGGAGAAGTTGTTCACGATCCTTTGCACGGTATGGAAACTTCACAATCAAATGAAGAAACGTTGATCGATCGGCAGTCAAAGGATCGATCGATCCAAGACTCTACGAAACGAAAACTTGATTTCCTTATTTTATACCAGTTTGGTTTACTCTATATATTAGGTTAAAAACACGTTTTTAGGGACGCTTTTCAGAGAGAAAAAGGGGCAGACTCTTATTGTAACCTAGAGGAGAAGAATTGAGATATCTACATAATTGGAGAAGATCCCTAAACCTCTATTCCATCTATTATGAGTTTCAATGAATTTCTCTACAATTGCTTGCTTGTTCTCTATTTCCATGTCTGAGTAGTTCATAGTCAAGTTTAGGGTATTCTAAGGATCTTAAGAGATTTAAGGGTGAGGAACAAATAGGTCTCAACTATGGAATCTCAGCCTAGAAACATGGTTAATGTTTAGGTTAGAGTAGCTAACTAATCTATGATCTCGGGTTACTTATTATCCCATAAGTTTAATAAGAATCAGAACCTTCCTAGGTAAGCAACTCTTTCACTACCAACGAGAGTTGATGCTAGGTTGGGTTGTGGATACTTAGGAACTGCCATTACTACATGGTTAGAATTCTATAACCAACGAGAGTTAGGATCTCTAGGATCTAGGCATAGTGATTATCGCTGCGAGAGTAAGTTAGTCAATTATTATTTCTTAGTCGAGAACGAAACTGATCTTGCCTGAATGGATTCTTCATCCTACCCTTGACTTCCTTATAAATTCTCTAAGCTTGATACTTTAGATATTGTTTACATTAATTTTCCTAGTTATAATCGATTGCACTCAAAATATTCATCGACTTAGCTCTAGTTAAATAAGCAAACCGTTGGTGTGGTAATTGGTCTTCGTGGATTCGATCCCTAAATACTATTTTGTTTGTTGTGCACTTGCAGTAAGATATAAGGTTAAAACTCGTAGTATCAATTGCTACACTTCAACTATTTAAGAATTATCTTAGCAAGTGTTTCCACATGAAAAATATGGGGAAAATTAAATATTTCTTAGGTATTGAGGTTGCTCTGACAAAGAAGGATTCTTTATCTCCCAACGGAAGTATGCACTAGATATCATAACTGAGGCATGCTTACTTGCCGCCAAATCTGCTATTGTTCCTACCGAGCCAAATCATAAGCTATCCATGGTGTCTAGTACGCATATGTTTAACCCTCAGACTTATCAGCGACTTATTGGCCGCTTGATCTACTTGCTTTTTACTCGTCTAGAACTCTCCTATTTCGTTCATATTTTCTCAGTTTATGCAAAATCTTCTTGAAGAACATTGGCATGCCGCTTTACGAACAGTTCAGTATCTTAAAGGATGTCCTGGCCCAGGTATCTTACTTCGTTATGACTCTAAATTACATCTTACAACTTATTGTGATGTTGATTGGGGTAATTGTCCGCTTACTCGACATTCACTTAGCGCATATGTCATCTCACTTGGTAATTCTCCAATATCTTGAAAAACAAAGAAGTAGAAAATGATTTTCATGTCCACCGTCAAATCTTAGTATTGATCCATGGCATATACTCCAAAAGAGATGAAGTGGTTGAAAGAGCTACTCTCTACATTCAACATCTCTCATGACGAGTCAATGACTTTATGTTGTGATACCAAATCTGCGATATACATTGTCACTATTTCGATTTTTTATAAATGCACAAAACACATCGAGCGTGATTGTCATTTTGTCAAAAATGAAGCTTATTGTCACTGAGCATCTTTGTACTCATGAACAGTTGAGAGATCTTCTAATTATCTACACTAAAATTTATATATTTATTGTTCAATTTAGGAATTCAAAATAACTGATAGCTAATTTAAAAAAAGTATTAAAATAAATATGTAAATAAGAATATTTCATATTTCTTTGAATTTTAGGTTAATCTCATACTAATATATATATATATATATATATATATATATATATATATATCTAACTTTATACATCAATAAAGACACATTTTCCCAAATATTTTTAATAACCTCACTCGGGAGTATTTAATGGATTTTTGTTATTTGAATTTGGTTATGGTCGTAATCATTCCTCGTACTAGTTTGTTGTGTATGAATCATGGGTGGCAATATGTTCTGAACTTATGTAAGTTTCATGTATATATAAAATCCACTTTGAAGGTAAAGAAAAAAGGAAAGATAAAATTTTTAAACTATCTATGAAAAAGTTAATCATGGAATATAACTGCTAAGTTTATTTTAAACTTAGGATATAGTTAATATACGTCATTATTTGACATTTACCAAAAATGAATATATATATATATATATATATATATATATATATATATGTGTGTGTGTGTGCTCATGTTATAAAATTATTGAACTTAGTTGAATTCAACTTTTGTGAAAAATTAGCAACATGAGCAGAATTGCTGAATCTAACTTAATCTAGCAAATCTTAATTATGAACTATTACTGTCAGTATAGTTATATAGAAACAGTTAAATTATGGAAATTGAAGTGAAAAGAATAGAGCATGGGTTGATTAATGATTAGTATATATAAGAATGAGTGACGCAAAGCATGACGTTTTTGTGCATGAGCTGACACGGAAGGTGAAGTCAAGGTTTAGGAAATATATAACTTATTTGATGTTAATGGTTTATAATGCCAAGACAAGGTTTGGTTTTCCAAACCGGATCGGAAGTTGTGATGATGATGTAGTATATACTATATACATTACCGAATTTTGGTTTAGGGCCAACTAAAATGTAACACTTAATAAGAGATGGGGTCAAATCGAGTAATGTACAGTACATTTAGTGCCAAAAACAGCATAAAAAAACAACTTTTTCATGTCCGAAGATATGTTATAAAAATAGATATTATTTTTATATATAGTTCTATCGTCATATTTGTATCATAGAGACATTCATAAATGTTACATAAACCGTCTCTGCCAATCAGAGTATTTGAAATCTCTTACTCATTTTACATTCTCGAACACATTGCTTATAACAAACCCTTGCAAATATTATACGTATTGCTTATTAACACAATATAAATTTGACGTATTGGTTAATTGCAAACTATTAATATATTACCGAATCTTCATTTCTAAAACCGTACAACGATATCTTAAGCAACTATATAATATATGAATTTTGCAAGTCAAAGTTTCTGAAATTAGAAAGAAAAACAAAAAATTGATAGATAGCCAAAAAACTAATAAATAAAGAAAAGACAGCTAAATCATGCCGACCATCCAGTCCCTTTTCTCCAATTTAATAATTCAAGAATCTGCCTGACACCAAAGGGACCTATACACAATAAAATTCAACTATATATATATATATATATAAAAGTCTACTTTTAATTTTAAGAAGCTAAATATACATCTTCTTGAAAATATATATATATATATATATATATATATACAATTTGGTCGACATAAAATAGAATAAATATGGTGATTTGGTCGACATAAAATAGTAAATAAAATGCTTTTATATCTAGTTTAAGATTTATTTTAAATATTTTGAGATGATCAATATTGGAAGAAAGTAACTAAATTTAAATTAACCCGTTTTTAGATCGACCAAGTATAATTTGTAACCCAATTTTTTTTTCTAAATCATAAATTCTATAGTAGAAATTTACACGACTCTCTAAATAGAATTGTAATTAAAAAAATCTTTTAAACTACTTACCCAATATATTTTCCTTCTCATTTTTTAGATGAATGGTTATATCATAAATCAATTAAAATTTCTAAGTCGGAGATCCTACAAATTATTTATGAGTAATATAAATAATTTTTTATAATGTTAGAAGTTTGAACATGTAAAAAATTTCAAAACGTAAAAAAAGAATGATGTATATATCATATTTTGTTGAATTAATTGTTAAAAAAAACACTCAATGCCTAATTCCCTATTAATATTTTTTTTTTTTTTAAGCTGGTTTCTTGTCAGCCTAATTATCTTTTGTACGAAACATAAAATTCTATCACGAATCAAAAGCATAAATAATTATTAAAAACCCATACCGTAATTGATTTTAAAATTGTGGATGTACTTGTCAAATCCTGATTGGTTAGCAAAGACAATGTCCGACTAGACATGACAGATCATCTACGCAAATAATGAGAATTCGAAATCGCAAAAAACTATTTCAAACTGTTTTCTCATTTCTGTACAACTGTAACCATTGTTATATACAATTAGAAAACCGAAATCAAGATAGCTAAACCAGTCAATTTAACTTAACCAAAGTAAACCATAAACTCTATTAAGTAAACCACAAACTCTATTATCCCCCCCTCAAGATGGAGGTGCAGAACAAGAAGCAGAGTACAGGTTATGAACACCCATCTTGCTCATCAAAAACTGGAAAGGGGAATGATGCAATGCTTTCGTGAATATATCAGCAACCTGATCGGAACTACAAACATACATAGTCTTTAGCATGCCATCCAAGATCTTCTCCCGAACCTTATGGCAATCCCTTTCTATATGTTTAGTACGCTCATGAAATACCGGATTTCGAGCAATATGAAGAGCAGATGTATTGTCACAGTAGAGATATGCAGGAAGAGAGAAGGGAACCTGAAGTTCTTGAAGCATTCCTGTCAACCAGATCAGTTCCTTGGTTGTCATTGCCATGGCACGATATTCTGCCTCTGCCGAGCTCATAGAACTGTTGGTTGCTTCTTCGATTTCCACGTAACAAGAGAGTCACCAACAAACATGGCATAACCCGTGACTGATTGTCTTGTGTCAGGACAAGCGCCCCAGTCGGAATCAGTATAACCACGAACAGCAAAGTCAGATGAGGTAGAGTAAAACAAACCCTGCCCAACAGTACCTTTCAAATAACGAATTACTCTATGTAAGGCCTTAAGATGAGGTTCACGAGGAGCCGAAGAAAACTGAGCTAGTCGAGAAACTGCAAATACTATATCTGGGAGTGTTGTAGTCAAATACTGCAGTTTACCAACCAATTGTCGATAAGACTTGGAATCTTTAAGTAAAACACCATCATCTTTAGACAGAGAATGATTTGGTTCCATAGGAACAGTTGACGGTTTGCAGCCAGAGAATCCTGTGAATGTAAGTAAATCCAAAACATATTTGCGCTGGCTAATGGAGATACCTTCAATTGATCGTGCAATCTCAAGACCAAGAAAAATTTTTGGAACACCTAAGTCGCGTAGCTTGAATGCAGCAGACAAGTGACTAGTTAACTCAGCAGCATCTGTCTCAGTTGTACTTGCAATAAAAATGTCATCAACATAAACTAACACGACCATGAAATTCCCTGCAGCACATTTGATGAACATAGTATGATCACTATGACATTGTGTAAAACCCAGAGCCGTTAAGGTAGTAGAAAACTTCAAAAACCATTGTCCCGAGGCTTGTTTAAGGCCATAGATGGACTTGTGGAGTTTACAAACAGCAGTAGAAGAAAAGGATCCCCCCTGAATCTCAGAATAACCAGGCGGTAACTTCATATATATCTCTTCGTCTAAGTCGCCATTTAAGAAGGCATTAGAGATATCTAACTGCTTGAGATGCCACTGCAACTTAGAAGCCAAATCCAAGAGAATTTTAACCGTTCCCAATTTAGCCACATGAGAAAAAGTATCAAGGAAATCAATACTTTCCTGTTGGGTATACCCTTTGGCAACTAAACGAGCTTTGAAGCGTTCCACAGTACCATCAGGATTGGATTTCACAGTAAATATCCACTTACAACCGATAGCCACTTTTCCAGGTGGAAGCTCACACATAGTCCATGTATGAGTGCGTATAAAGGCACCAAGTTCAACTCTAATTGCATCACACCAAACCTGTAAATCCTTAGCCTCTCGAAAATTATGTGGAATAGGAATTTCTGTGATCATATTAATGAAAGCTTGGAAAGGCTGAGATAAGTATGAATAAGAAATATAATTTTCAAGTGGATAAGGAGTGGTTTTAGTGATAGTACTAGTATGATTATAACAATGAAAATCCTGCAAGTGTTTAGGTTGTTTTCGAGGTCGATGAGATTTAGACTCAGAATGAGTATAAGTCTCGGAGGATATCTCATCATGAGGAAGAGGAATGATATCGGAAGATGGGAGCCTGAGAGGCATTTGGGAACCATCTATGGGTGGTGCAGGGAATGAAATATGAGGAAAGAAGTCTTTTGATACATCTGGGATGTTAGATGCAGCAAAGGGAAAAATAGCCTCATGAAATATGACATGCCTAGAAATAGAAACTGATCTTGTCTCTAAATCTAAAAGCTTATAACCCTTATAACCCGAGGGATATCCTAAGAAAATACAAGCTCTAGCACGAGGATCAAATTTGGTTCTAGACTTCAAAGAAGTAGATTTGTAACAAAGACACCCAAAAGTTCTAAGAGAAAAATACTCTGGTGATCGTGAAGTAAGAAGCTCAAAAGGAGTCTTATTATCTAGGACAGGAGAAGGCAATCTATTAATAAGAAAGGCTGCTGTCAACACACAATCACCCCAGTATTCTAAAGGAACACCTGACTGAAAAAGTAAGGCCCTAGCTACATTCAATAAGTGCTGATGTTTCCTCTCTACCACAGAATTTTGTTCAGGGGTTTCAGGACATGAATGATATTTCCTAATTCCTTTTGATTTAAACAACTTAGTAAACTGTAATTCATGAGCATTATCAGATCGCACAGAACAAACACGAGTATTATATTGAGTTTCTACCAATTGCAAAAAGCTAGGGAATATATGTAACACATCAGACTTCAGTTTAAGCAAATTTATCCAAGTAGCTCGACTAAAATCATCAACAACAGTAAGAAAATATTTAAAACCATCAACAGTGGGAACCGAAAAAGGACCCCAAGTATCTATATGTACTAACTCAAAAGGTTTCAAACATCTATTATTACGAGACTGAAAAGATAATCGCTTCTATTTTGCAATATGACAAACATGACAACAATCAGCATTTTTATTATGTTTTTCTTTAGGAAAAGATAAGATACTAGACATTGAATCAAGCTTAGAAACAGATGGATGACCTAACCTCTTATGCCAAGTATCAAAATCAACTAACGAAGCAGAACATATATGACTAATACCTGGATCACTCTTATCTAGGATATAAAGATTGGACATTCGATTACCGACTCCAATCATCAACTCCTGAGTAAGATCCTGAATAAAACATTTGTTGCATGTAAAATAGAAACCAACATTAGAATCTTTAGTCATCATACTAACACTAAGTAAGCTAAAACGAAAAGCAGGAATGAACAAAACATTGTGGAGAGAGATCCCATTAGTTAATTGAACATAACCAGTCCCTTCTATTTTAACTGTAATCCCATTAGGAAGAGTAACAAATTTTCTGTCCAAAGTTACATAATCAGTAAACAACTCTCTATTGTGTGTGACATGATGACTTGCCCCTGAATCTATGACCCAACTATTTAGAGAAAGATCAGTTTCATGAGGTATAGTCGAAATTAGCATGTCATAGTAAGATTTAGGATGAGAATAAAAAGACAGAATGGTACCAGATATCTGATTGACAGCTGGTCCAGAGGTGGAAATCGAAGCTTTTAGATTATCCTGGCTCAATGTTGAACAACTAGGTTGAAGCTTGGAACTCAAATACGAGATCATAGTTTGAATTTGTTCCATGGACATATTGTTTTGCAAACCATCAGAATTATGATCTTCTATAACAGAAGCTGTGACAGCTGCATTTCTATTTGTATAATCAGATTTCTTCCCCTTCATCGGATGACCAGGTGGATAACCATGAAGTTTATAACATCGATCCACAGTATGACCAAGTATAAAACAATGAGAACACTTAGGCTTTTGTCCTCCATGAGCAAACAATACCGCAGGTGAATCAGTTTCCATAACTTGAGTAGCAAGAGCAGAGTGAGTAGGCACCATTTGTGAAGAAGTTCCAATTATCCTCTGACTTTCATCTTGATCCAACATGTTGTATATCTCACTTAAGCTCGGTCTTGGTTTCATGTTCAAAATCTGACCTCTAATGATGTTAAAATTGTCATTTAATCCCATCAAAAATTGTATAATGCGGCTTGTTTCAGCCTCATCAATAAGATCTTTCACCTGTTCACAATCACACCTCTTAGCTGAAGAAGTCTTGGTCTGAGCTAGCTGCTCCCATAAAGTCTTCTTCTTAGTGTAATACATAGACAAAGTTAGTGATCCTTGTTTGAGACTCATCACCGCCTGTTCAATTTGATATTTCCTGGGCAGATTACTCACTTTATACCGACGATACAAATCATTCCACATCTCTACTGCATCCTCATAGTATAGAATACTATCATAAATTTCCTTTGTGACCACATTCAATAGCCAGGACTTAACCATGCTATTACATCTACTCCATATCTTGAACATTCTATCACTTTCAGAAGGCCTTAACAACGATCCATCTACGAAACTTAGTTTATTCTTAGCTTCTAAACTAATTCGCATAGCAATCGACCAACTGTTGTAATTAGTACCATCTAAGACATGAGCAACTATAGGCAGACCTGGATGATCGGCTGAATGAAGGAAATAAGGACTGTATGAACTATCGAACAGATTAATTTCAGTCGAATTCGGTTCATAACTTTCGCGAGCAAGAGAGCGGATAATACTCGATTGATTCTTCGGATTAGTTGTGAGTTCTTCAGATAATATATCTTCATCATGATTCCTAAGTTCAGTAGCTGCAATTTCACCAGGCGAAGATCGCAATTTCTTCCCTCCTCTTCGCACCATCGATGAAATCAATTCGGTGAGATTACAGAAATTGAACTACGAAAATGAAGATTGTAAGCTGAGAAATGGAAGAATAAGTTAAGAAATCAGAGATTTGAGCTAGAAATCGCTCTGATACCATATGAGAATTCGAAATTGCAACAAACTATTTCAAACTGTTTTCTCATTTCTCAAACTCTCTGTACAACTGTAACCATTGTTATATACAATTAGAAAACCGAAATCAAAATAGCTAAACCAGTCAATTTAACTTAACCAAAGTAAACCATAAACTCTATTAAGTAAACCAGGAACTCTATTACAAATATCAATATCTTTTCTGAACTGGACTCTCTCTCACATTCTCAAACTTAGTTTCCAAAAAACAAAACTTGGAAGAGAAGGCGAGAGAGATTTATGCAACATTAGCTAATGGGATTCGGCTTAGAGAGCATCAAAACAATCTCCGGCGGTTGGAACGCGGCGGCGCGTTCATGCGATGCATGTAAATCAGTTACCGCCGCCGTGTTTTGCCGAGTTGACTCAGCTTTCTTATGCATCACATGTGACACAAGAATCCATTCCTTCACGCGCCATGAGCGCGTGTTGTTATGTGAAGTTTGTGAGCAAGCTCCAGCCTCCGTTACTTGCAAAGCCGACGCAGCCTCCTTATGTGTCACTTGCGATTCCGATATTCACTCAGCTAATCCTCTCGCTAGCCGCCATGAACGTGTCCCCGTTGAGTCTTTCTTCGACAAAATCTCTGCTTCTTCTACCTTTGGGATCCTTGGCTCATCCACCACCGTTGATTTAACCACCGTTCCGGCTTTGGGTAATTCCGACGGTGATATCGGTTTGTGTCCGTGGTTGCTTCCTAATGATTTCAATGAGTCGGCTAAAATCGAAATCGGAAATAATAAAAACATGAAAGCTTCTGACTTTATGTTTTCTGATTTCGATCGACTCATTGACTTCGAGTTTCCGAATTCGATAAATCATTTTAATTCCGGCGGAGGAGATAGTCTTGTTCCGGTTCAGACGAAAACAGAGCCTTTTACTTCAACTAACAACAACGATCATTGTTTCGACATAGATTTCTGCAGATCAAAGCTCTCTGCTTTCTCTTACCCAACTCAATCAATCAGCCACAGTGTAAGTTAATCCTCCTTCCGTCAAAATCTCATCACCAAACTCTATTTCAAAAATATTGACTTTTATTTCGTAACTTAAGGTTTCGACTTCTTCTCTTGAATACGGTGTGGTTCCTGACGGAAAAACAAACTCCTCTGTTTCGGAAATCTCGATTCCGTATAACCGGAGCATGACTACTGGTTCAACGGCTGCAACCACCGGAGATCAACCGAGCTCCATGGACAGGGAAGCTAGGGTTTTGAGGTACAGAGAGAAGCGAAAGAACAGGAAATTCGAGAAGACAATTCGTTACGCTTCGAGGAAAGCTTACGCAGAGTCAAGGCCAAGGATCAAAGGACGATTTGCGAAACGAACAGAGACTGAAAACGACGACGTTTTCTTTAGTCAAGTTTATGCTTCAACCACACAGTACGGTGTTGTACCAACGTTCTGATTCAAATCGACGGTGAACCGTTGGTGTACTATAATTATAGTGAGTCTTACCGTAGACAATCAATCTTATCCTCTCACTCTATACCCTTTTACTTTTATTTTATTATCTTTCTCACTGTCACTGTAAGGCTGTAATTTTTTTTTTCCTATTTATGTATGCTTATTTTTATTTTAGTAAAATGTAATATCATATAATTTGGTAATTATAATTTCTATTGGCTAATATTGTCCTGTCGCTATAGTTGTTGAAAGAGATTAGGTGGAGTTTGGCTTTTCATTTGTTACTTAGCATAATAATCAATTACAAGAAAGATAAAAATTATGATATTCAATATAAATGTAGAGGAAATCGCATTTTTTTAAATAGTGTGTACATTTTTTTGGTTTTCTTTTGAAATTTGATTCTAAAAATTGCTGAATCTCATCAGATTAAAATTTGGATTATGAATGGAAAGAAAATATAATATAACTGTTTTTATTGAATCAATAAATTTTGAAATTTCAAAAAAAAAAAAAAAAGGATTATGAATGGCCGGAAATTAGAGATTTGTTTTGTCACTAAACTTGGTGCCCAAGTAAATGTATATGCAAAATAAAAAGAAAGAATTGCTCAAATAGAGCAAAATTATAGTGTAACTATTAGAATAGTTTTTGTCAAAAAAAGAAAAAAACGTTAAGGCTGTAATTACGGTTATACCCTTGAAACAAAAAATTGATGTCTTCTTTTATTTTCTTCTTCTTCTGAGGTTAGTTTCATACCCGAAAAAAAAAGAAACCTATAGTGTAAACCATCGTCGTTAACTTTTCTTGATTTTGTTTCTTCTTCGTCTTACTCAACGTGTTCTTCGTTGTATTTCATACTCGTTGTCTTCTTCTTCATCTTGTTCTTCGTACTCGTCGTCTTCATTGTCGGTAAGTTTCTTCTTTTCTTTATCTTCTGCTCCTCTTCTGCTTTTTCTTCTTTTTCGTAAGGGCATTTGGGTTTAGGGTTGACGTAGACATTGAGTTTCTCGATTTTGCGAGATTTCGACTTTTCAATTTTGCGACATTTGAGTTTTTGTTCTTCACTAAATTATTCTATGTCTAGTAGATTTCTTCCCCAGTCTGAGCCAATGTAATATAGTTCGTAATTAGTTATGAGTGTAAGGGTGAAGAAGCGATATGATACGTGTAATACAGTTAGTATGATGTTGGGTAGAGTTAGGTCGTAGGGGGTATAGTTGGATTATAGTGTAGTAGAGTTAGCTTGTAGTGTAGTCGAGTTAGTCTGACGTGTGATAGAGTTAGATTTAAGAGAGGTAGAGTTGGTTTGTAGTGTAATAGAGTTAGGTTGTAGTATGCGGTATAGTTGGATTCCGTGTGGTAGAGTTGGTATGTAGTGTAATAGAGTTAGGTTGTAGTGTGCGGTAGAGTTGGTATGTAGTGTAATAGAGTTAGGTTGTAGTGTAGTCGAGTTAGTCTGACGTGTGATAGAGTTAGATTTAAGAGAGGTAGAGTTGGTTTGTAGTGTAATAGAGTTAGGTTATAGTATGCGGTATAGTTGGATTCCGTGTGGTATAGTTGGATTCTCTGTCATCAGGGATCACACGGTTTAGCTGTCTAAAAAATCATTCCCAAGATTCGTCATTCTCGGTATCAACCACACCAAAAGCCATAGGAAATATGTTGAAGTTACCATCTTGCATGGTAGCGGTTAGTAGAGTACATTTATACTTCCCTAGCAAAAATGTACCATCGACAACAACAACCTTCCTCATGTAGGGAAAACCCCTAATACTTGCATCGAAAGCGATGAAATGAAACTTAAACTTGTCTTGCCCGTCAACTTCGAGCTTTATTAGAGTTCTGGGATTCGCTCTTCAAATAGCAAATAAGTACGACGGAAGTTCCTTATAACTACTTTCCGAACTTCCGGTAACTAGGGTTCGTGCTTGGCTCAGAGTACGGTGTGCTTTCCAGTACTTCATCTGCATAAACGTCAGACTTAAATTTCACACTAACTCTACCATACGTCACACTAACTCTACTAAACTGCAATCTAACTCTATCACACACTACATCCTAACTCTATTACACATAAATCCACCTCTACTAAAACGTCAGCACTGCAATCTAACTCTAATACACTGCAAGCCAACTCTACCAAACACCAAAACTGCAATCTAACTCTAGCACACTATACAACCTAACAATACCAAACGACAGACTAACTCTACTACGAAGATTAACTCTACCATGGCGTAAAATTACGTTTGTACCTTTAGACTGAATCGCTTGCTCATTGAATCAGCAACGTGTTGAGGAAGAACAGATGGTCCAATTCCACCTACGAATTCCAAGTATAACCTTCCTAAGACTTCCGTTGACGTTTGTCGGGCACGACCTGATCTCTCCGTAACAGAACAATTGTGTTCTCCTATATACTTCCGGACAAAGAAACATCCACCATCGTCGACAGGTGAAGCTCACACTCTCCACTGACAGTTTGGTACCCAACATTTCACATCCAACACTGTCTTCGATGAAGCAACAACATCGAAGTCAAACCTATGTAAGACAGAAAGTATTTTTAGCCTGGTCATGAGTTTTTTTTTTATGAGTATCGTTGCCCGACAACCAATGCGAGTGCTGACATCTCTATGTCCAAATACTCAGCATTCAAATCCAACCTCGTTGCTTTCTCCGAAAGGTTTTTCTTCGTTGCTTTCTCCGAAAGGTTTTTCTTATTTTCTTCCTTTGATTTTCTACGAACACTGATATAATCTTCATCATCCGAGCTTGCGCCATCCATATCATCGCAACAGTCGAATCTGAATTCCACATCCTCGTCCTCAGCATGTTCATCTTCATGTTTCACATATTCTGGTATACGCTCATTGTTTGGTCCACCTCTACAAAACACCGGATCAACTCTACTACACCGATTATACGAGGCATCATTCTCCGACTTACATTGGAATTTCTCGTCAACTTTTCTCCAGCTGCACTGATCTTTTTCAGGGTAACTCACTGAAACACGAGATCTAGTGGTAATTTCGACACATAGACACATTGCTTCTTTACGAAATTGTGAAACAAACACTTGCAATTGTCTATCATTACTCACAATTACAGGGGGAGTATCTTCTGGTAGTGACTGAATGACAACATTTGGCATGTAGCTTAGTTTTAGCTCATGACAATGTGCATCCAAACCAAAATCGGCATAGACCATCTCCAGAAATTCATCGAGCCTTAAATCTTCGACAATGCCTATGATCCGACACCCGTACGACTGGTCCACCGAAAATATCCATCGATTTTCATTAAAACTCCATATCCCACAAACCAAAATGATTTGATCCATAAATCCAAACATAAACAGAAAAAGCAAAGGAGCAGCGAATAAGTAAAGGAGCTTCAAGAAAGCTACAATGGCGTCACTTATGGAGGAATCAGTTGGATGCGCGGCAAATGAGGTAATAACTGAGGGGTAAATACGTAATTTAAGCTCTACTACGAAAGTAGGCTAGGTAAACTAACTCTACCATATTGCACTCTGTCTGTGTGGTAGAGTTGATTAGAGCATAAACGACAACTCTATTATGCTGGAAATCTAACTCTACCAAGCACACTTCACCTCTATCACGCTGAAAATCTAACTCTACTACACACGAAATTTCATTAATGTCAACTCCACTAAGCATACTTTAATTCTACTGCGCTGGAACTCTAACTCTACCATACTGCACTTTGTCCATGTGATAGAGTTGATTAGAGCACAAACGACAACTCTATTATGCTGGAAATCTAACTCTACCAAGCACACTTCACCTCTATCACGCTGGAAATCTAACTTTACTACACACGAAATTTCATTAATGTCAACTCTACTAAGCATACTTTAACTCTACTGCACTGGAACTCTAACTCTACCATACTGCACTTTGTCCATGTGATAGAGTTGATGGCTTACGTGGCAGATTTCATTAATGACATTTTTCGTAATAACGTTTTTTCCTCATTACAAAAGGGCAAAATGGTATATAATAATTTTTTTAAAAAAACTAATCTACTCATTTACAAACATTTGCTCTATATCAATAATTGACACTTAATTTCGCTATATTCTAGCAAATCACCCAAATAAAAATCATCTTCGAAACTTTTGGCAGAGTAATCAAACTGAAATGTGAAAAGAAGAGAAGTGGAAGATAAAAAGGAAGAAAGCAATTAATGGTTTTGTCCGAAGCTTCATAAACTTTGCCTTTTCGGTTTCTGTAGAGCCAATCTTATCTTTCTGAAAGAAAAGCCATTTTTGTCTAATGGAGTCAAAGTCAATTTGGACTGTGATTTATGTCCTTACTGATCAGTGATTTTTAATTTAATCCACATAGGATAACTAGGAGAACCTGAGTATCTATTTGTCTTTTCTATATATTCTTTTTATCTATTTGTTCATTTGAGTTACCTACTTAGACCATCCTCATCGGTAGAATTAGTAATAGAGTTTTTTTTAAAATAAAATAATAAAATTTTTGATTACAATTTAATTTTAACTTAAATTTTAATTGTTTTAAATATATTCTCTAATAATAAACTAACATGTGGTAAGCAATTTTTAAAAAGACACGGTTTTTATTTTTTGTGTTTCTTTTTTCTACTTTTACATTTATTTAATATCTTTTTGGATATCTTAAAATTTAAAATCCTCTGGCTGAAGCTGCTCTTACATTATAATTTAAAAGATTACATTTACTACTACTTGTAAACCAATAATATATTACATTCTCTGTTTCTTAATAATGTAAGTCAAAGTTTTGTCACATAAATAACAAAAATCATTTGTATTCTAATAACTAAAAGTAATAATTTGGTGGATTTTATATTAATAATTTTGATTAGGAGTTAAAAGTACAAATTTTTTATATCAAAAATTACTAATAAACTTTGTGAAACATTTTTTTATTTAGAATGATAGTCTTAAGTATAAAGTATGTTAACCACATCTCAACTTGCAAATTATATACATAGGCTACGAATGGACTATTAGTTTTGTTTTTTTTTTGTTTTTTGTTTTTAGTTTTTGGTTTCTAGATTTTAGTTTTTAAATTTTAGATTTTAGTTTTAGTTTTTAGATTTTAGTTTTCAAATCTAAAATTTTTAAAAGTTGGTTTTTGGTTTTTGAAAAAATAACATTAGTTTCCTAAAAACTCATTTTTGAAATTTATAAGAAAAGCAAAACAAAAATTTGATTGGCTAAAACTATTTTCTTTATAAAAACTGATTTTCTAAAAACTGTTTTTCAAAAAATATGATTGGCTAAAACTAGTTTTTGGCAAAAACAAAAACTAAAAACTATTATAAAATCACCTTCCAGTCAACACCATAGTTTCTAAACTCAAGCACTCTCTTAAAATTCATACGAACTCTATATATTTCTTTACATGTTGAAGGAAACTACTTTTTAGGAGGTATAAAGTAATAGTGAAATTATGAATACCAATGATCAATACAATGGAGTGTGATATAGTTGAATGAGACTGGTACCGTCCAAGTGGGTTAAGAGGCCTTGATGCAAGGGGGCATATATTAGGCAGGATATTTTGTTGTAAGGTAGCTTTGATCAGATTTGCAAATAGTGGCTACCAATGCTTTGGCCCCAGATTTTTATACAATCATACTATAACGTTAATAATAGCGCATTAAAGCAAACTTTTGACAATACATTGATTTAAAGTTTTATTTATTAAAAAAAAAACAAAGAATTAAAAGTTTGATGTTGAGTGTCACAAATAAATTGGGCAAGTGTGGTGGTTTTCCCCCAATCAAACCTTGGATTAAGCTCGTTTGGTAGATTCGACCAAAAACATTGTCTATTAGGTATCAAACATATCTTGCATCACGACGCGTATAAGTTGTTTGTCATTGTATAATTTGTTTTAGATATTTATAGTTTCTCCATCTTTGTATTACATTGTGGTGTGTGGACTTTCTAGTAAAATCTTGATGAGTGTGAGTAATACATAAAAACATCCCATGAATAATATATTAGATGAGTTGACATACGTATAAATAATTATATGGCTAATTATTATTTTGTAGTCGCAGAGATTTTGCTACACGCAAACAATCAAAGTTAAACCACTAGACTACTAGATGCATGTGGTTGATTATTAATGAATAGACCTCTTAAGTTATGTATCAATCTTTCTTTGAAGTCTTATTTTTTGTTTTAAAGTTTTTTTTGTCAACATTAAATCACAAATTAGCCAAATTCATACATTATATAGACAATGAAACTCGATTTCTAGATGTACAAGTGGACATGGACTTACTACCTGCCATTACAATAAAGGTCTCCTGCTTAAGTTTAAAGCTTTTAGCAGAGTTACCATTTGTTTTTAAATTTAATTTTTTGAGTGTTTTATACTAAGAAAATATCATATTTACGTAGATAAATATCTATATATGTAATTTTTTTATCGGAATTCATTTTTATATAATTCGTGTAACCCTGCATAATAAAGCTTAAATTATAGATTAAGTTTTATGAATTTGATTTTAAAATTGTTTTAATACTGTTTTAGTATATTTATAGCAAGATTGATTTGTACCGATTTATGTAAAATAAATAAATAAAAACTTTTTTAAAAAAACTGTTAAGTTAGCCCGAGAACGAGGTAATAAAGAGGAACCATTGTCACATTTAAGTGGGAAAAACTTGTTAAGAGTTGAAGCAATAAATTTGGGAAGAGAAAAGAAAAAGATAATAAAATGTTGGCGTCATGAAACAGAGACTTGTGTGGCCCAAACTGGGTCTGACATGGATTGGGTTGGGAAGGGGACAAAAGGAGGGTCCGACCATTCCATACTCACGTGCATGACCGGCCCAGGGCTGCTCTCGTGGTCCACTTTTGCACCCTATTCCCTATCCTAACAGAACCCATCTTCCACTATATAGATAAAACATTGTATATGCAAACAAAAAAGAAAAAAAAAAAGATAACAAAAGAACTAAAATACCATGTCTTAGTTGTTTTTAGATTGTCGAGCTGATATTCTAAAGTTTATTTAATAATATATCCACTACAAAAAACAAACGATTCAGAATAAAAATATGTTTTTAGTAAAATAATTAATTTATCGATTTTTCAAATAGAATATGGAGTCTGATTGGCAACATCTTTTGTTCTTCTAAAAAGCAAATTGTTTTAAGAATACTAAAATTAAACTAAATCTGTTCTAAGTTCATTTTTGCTTTCATTACTCTAGAAACCTAATTTTGTATTTATAGAATATTTTTTAGTTATGGGAAACCAAAAATCTAGAACCAAAATTTATTGATTTTACAAAACTAAATTCTTAAATAAAAAAAGTTGTAGTCAAAATATCTTTTAAAAAAATCTACCGCCAAAAACATACAATCTAAATCCTACAAAAAACTCAAAGCTAGAGAGTACTTACCAATCGGCCCCTTCACTTCAAGTAATTTAGTTATTTCTATTGGGAATGTTTCTGAAATCATTTATAATTACTTTTATAGAAATTTCATAAATCAAGTTTTGAATATCATATGGTTATAATATTTTACTAAATTTATTACGAATGATGTGGTCTGTTTGCAGTCGCTGTGACTGTATTATAACAAAACAATATTAATAATAGTAAAAACAGAGAGAATCGTGTTGTTAATGCTATTATATTGTGATCACTTTATATGTATAAGGTGTCGCTAACTATTACAGCGATCAAAAAAGAGGTTACAAATGTTATCGGCAGCTGTTTTCAGCGATTTCTTTTTTCTTTTTTACACTGTTTTCACTTCTAGTTATAGTCGCAGCGACGTAAAGAACAGCATATATAGTTTTACATGTTCACATCTAAACAAATGGAATCAAAGTATATTTGTGTTTATAGGCATATATATTAGATATATGTACGTGTACGCAGATTTGAAGTGTAGTTATTCTTTGTGTAGAAGATTAACGTATTGAGCTTTAGTTCATTAGCTAAACTAATATGATTAGATTATGTGTGTGTTTATTATAAAACCATCAGACACACATAATCAATCCTAAAGACAATAGACAAATGTTTTGTTAAGTTTGATCTCAACATTGTTTGAAAGTCTCGGTTTGTTATATCTTATTCTTGTAATTAAGTATCAACATAAAATCTTGTATTGTTTTGTATTTGTTAATAATATTTTATTGTAAAATGAATTGTTTTTCTTTACTCTATAGTAAAAAAATTTTTGTTGAAAAGATAATAAATTTTAAGATTAGGTTATATATCAAAATTTTGTTAATCAGATTACCATAAAAAACTATATTTTTCCAACACCAAAGAATCTAATTTAATCTCAACTGATGTATTGGTATTTACCATATTGCATATGTAATATGATATTAGTACTAATATCTCACTAATTCCACTAAAACACTGTCACCATTTAGAGATACTATTGCTTCTTCTTTTGCTGTATTCCATTAGATTATTATATGTTATATAAATTCATAGCAAAAACTTGTCACGATATATATCAATACTATAGCTTTCTTTTCTTATTGGATATATATTACAAGTTCCACCAAGAAACTGCCACGATTTAGATCAATACTATTGCTTTCTTTTCTTATTGAACCAAAGTGCTTCTCCCTTTCTTTCTTTATTAAGAAAGTAGTTTTTATCGATACCGACAAATTCATTATCTTATTCTATACACATACACAAATGCATAGCGTACGTGACAACAAAGATATTTTCCCTTAATTTAGAAGAAAATATGTTGAAGTTCGTTTTGGCTACTCTGCTTATTGATTTAAATAAGTCTTATGTAGTTTGGATCTTTGCAAGGAAAACAAACAAAAACGGTTTAAATATGATGTAGTGAGTTTTGAACCCAAAAAAATATTGATATAGCGACTAACTTTTTCTTTAGCCATACATTTTATATATTAATATATATTAATGCGGGAAATATTTTTATTTTAACTGTATTATAAAGTATAAAATAAAATTAACATATATTTTATAATAATTTTCAAAAATAGGTTTAAGGTGGTTTCCGTTATAAACTTTTATATAAAAATTCAAAATTAATAAAGATTTAACTGAAAAATAAGAAAAAGAACTAAAATTAATAAAAAAGAATTATCGGATATAGATTCGGTTTTTGATCCAATTTTAGCTCGGATTTGAATTCGATTTTTGGGTAATTCGATATTTTGGTTCTTTTAGTTTCATACTTATTTGGAATTTTTTATTTTCGGATATGGTACGGTTTGATATAGATCAAGTTAGGAATCGAGTAATTTAATATAAAAATTCAAAAAAAAGTTAATAGAAAAATTGTAAAAGGCTAAAATTTGGTTTTAGTTCGGGTTTAAATTCAGTTTTTTAATACATAGATTTATGACTCATGTGAATATCTTCTTCCTCTCATGTTTCCATAGTAAACCGTCTCTGGAATTTTTGACTTTTCGGTTTTAAAGATTTGTCGGGATTGGTTCCTTTAATACAAATCAATTTTGGTTCGAGTTTCATCTCTCTAAAACAAAGTTTTGAAAATAATATTCAAAATATAATTCGGATGTCAAATTCCTAAATGAATACAATTTATAAATATAACTAAAAAAATCAAATCTCGCATTATAACAGAGGTATAATCCTAGTAATGGATGAAATTTTTAAAGATCTCAGCAGAAAAACAAATCTAAATAAAAGATATGAGGTATTAAAAAACAATCAAAAAGAAGACTGCAAAGGAATATCATCTCCAAAAATCATAGAATAATCATCCCATTCATCATCATTATTAACATCCTGAGGCATTCTCCACCTCTTTGCAATCTCAGCCTCGTTTGCATTTGTGAGTAGCTCCAATACCTTCAATTACACAATACAAAATCATATAAAATTGGAATTTGGTTTTTCAGCCGTTTGGTTCTAATTATTTATAATTGACATCGGATATGTAACCAAACCTGAGTCATGGTTGGTCTTAATATCGGTGATTGTTGGACACAATGTAAAGCTGTAAGGACAAGCCTGTTCATTTGCTGACCATCGTACTTATGTTCCAATTGTGGATCAACCAACTCTCTTGTGTTACCTGTCTCCAACGCTGGCTTTACCTGTTCATTTTTAACTCTTTCTTATCAATAAACAACATTGTCTAATCAGAGGAACCTCTGAGTGAATTAGAGGGTTTCTTTTTGGGGTCTTAGAAGGAAGGCCAGCAGACTAGAATTAATGATTGTATACCCATAAGAGAATGTGTTTGTGAGAGGCATTAACCGGTCTTCGTCCGGTTATGATCTCAAGAAGGAGAATACCAAATGCATAGATGTCAGTTTTCTCGTCGACGGTTCCTTGCATTAAGGACTCTGGTGCTATATAACCAAACGTTCCTTCAACTGGTATAACCGCATGGCGAGTCCATTTTTTAGGTAACCATTTCGCTAATCCAAAATCAGTTATCTACACAATAACAATTATCCATCAAGTTTTCATACATGTATAAAGACCGAATTTGAGTTGCTTTATCGACAAGTAACCTAACCTGCGGTTCGTAATCTGGTCCAAGTAAAACGTTAGAAGATTTGATATCTCGGTGAATGATCCTATGATTGCAAAGTTTGTGAAGATAATGAAGTCCTCGTGCAACTCCAACCGCAATTTTGTACCGTATAGGCCAATCTAGCGATCCGTTTTCCTTCTCTGTTTCAACAGTATACATTTCAAAACCAGTCCAATGCTAACACTATATAATTTTCTCTAGGACTAGTTCATATCTCATAATCACAATGAATTTACCATGTAACGCTGAGTATAAGGTTCCATTCTCGGAGAATCTGAAGACAAGATAGAGACCTCTTTCAACACAACAACCTAAAAGAAGAGCTGTGTTGGGATGAGAAACATGACTTACGATGCCAAGTTCTGTAAGAAACTCTTTCTCCTTATTCATGTCACCACTCTCCTTTGCTAATCTCTTCACTGCTATTCTTCTTCCATCCCATAAGTCTCCTCTGTATACTTCAGAGTACCCACCTACGCCTACTATGTTCTCTGCAATTTAACCAAAAGCTTAGATTAGATTGTTCTAAAAGAACCAAAAGTTTCAATATTTTTGTGTTGGGTTGATGAATTTGATCCAAAGTTCTAAAATTTTGGTCTCTTTAATGTTCACCTTGATGAAAATCATTTGTGGCTTTAGAGATCTCATTGTAAGTGAAGCATTGAATAAGAGGTTGAGGTTTAGGGTTGTTCTTAGTTTCGCTTCCTCTCCATTTCTTTAGAGGAGAATTCATGATAAGAGAATATATGAGTCTGTAGGGAGACATGGACTTATGTTTGGATTTGTCTGAAGGTGAAGCAAAGCTAGAAGAGACCATTGAACCATTGAAACTTGAAGCATCATCGCCTGAAGAGTTAAGTGAATCTCTTGATAGAGCGTCTAATACGATGCGCGGTGAATACTTCTTACTCTTTATGTCTGACAAATACAAATTTGATTAGTCTTTAAACCTCTAAACAAATCTTAGTACCAAACTAAACAGTAAAATGATCAAACCTCGAGAAAGCGAAGAGCCAATGTAACAATCTTTAAGCGGTTTTCTCTTATGTCCGACTAAAACAACAGAGCAACTTGATGGAGCATAGTCGGAAACATATCTAGTAATGTCATTCCATACCCTACATGAGTGTAAACACAAACGAGCTATCAAAACTTTTCTGAATTAAATTTATGAAGTTCCAAACCGAACCGGAAAATGTCCGGTTAGTTACCTGAATTCGTGAGGGGTTGGTCTTGAAAGAACAAGATAATGAGCAGAAATCGAAATGACTTCATCGGTTAGCCCTTTTCCAATGTTTGAGTTAAACCCTACCTTGGCTTCCAAATTTACCTGTTAATTAAGTTGTAAAAGCAAATTTTAATATGCCAATTATCAAAAATCTACATTTCCGGTTTAGTCCGGTTAATAATTTTCTTAAGGAAAGTGATAGTACCTGGTTGTGAGAGCAAGTGTAAGCGAACTCTCCAAGCATGGAGATAACATGAGCTTTAGCACGCCGGATCTGTGTTCTCTTCTTCTTCTTCTTCATCGGTAGCTTTCTTGGCTCTTCACCAACTGCAGAAAGAAACATTTCATCTCCCAATTATTCATATAATCAACAAAAAACAGAGGAAGTTAGTTATAAAGACTAACTAAGAAGATGAAGAGCAACGATGGTGTCTCTTGGTTTAGCAAGAACATTGATGGCCCAAGATAGAACATTCTGGCTCTCGTCGTGGTCCAACGAGATCAACACAAGAATTTTATTACCACCTTCTTCCGAATAAGATATCATTTGTGTTGGCCCTTTGTTCCTTTGCCTTGCTCTAATTAAGGTCAGAATATGTGAGAACACAATGATTCTTCTATGCACTTGAAGAAAAAGATAAGCTATTTTTTTTTTTTTGTCTTTCTCTTGATTTTTTCTATTGATTTTCGAGAGATGAGTAAGAATAAGAGAGACGTTTCGAGAGTAATAAAGAGTGTGGAAAAGAGATCGTTGCATGATATAATCATTAGCTCTGTATCTCAGTCTTGATGAAGAAGCATAATAAGCCGAATTAAAGCATAGTTGTTACTCACGACTCGAAAGTTAAAGTTAGAACTCGAGTTAAATAAATAAATTATTTTAGTTGTTCATCTTCTAAGCTTTGCTTTAGATTCTTAACTAATTCAAATTTTGAATCTCTTTAGTGTTTAGTCTTCAGAGTCATGAATATGTTTAATACAATATATATTGTTATATTTTCTCTAATAAGCCGAAATATTGAATGATAAATCAACGCGTTATAGTAACTATTTTGATAATTTTCTAATTACTTAAAACAATCAATGAAATGTTTATTTTTAATATATATACATA
The DNA here is from genome assembly GCA_023374145.1 of Lepidium sativum. Classification (NCBI taxonomy): domain Eukaryota; kingdom Viridiplantae; phylum Streptophyta; class Magnoliopsida; order Brassicales; family Brassicaceae; genus Lepidium; species Lepidium sativum. The sequence continues at coordinate 62,772 of JAKUCM010001566.1, forward strand.
TATATATTGTTTGGGTTAGTAAGTATACCTATATATACAATATATAATTTTAACAATTAGATCGATAAGTTAAATTTGTGAAAAGAATTCTAAATCTTCTCTTGATATTAGCAACTAAAATTAGTGACTGAAAATTCGTACAGTATACGCAAAAGCTATTTTTGGAAATCAAATAGTAGTGTAAAGCTAAAAACATATGCACTAACTATATATGTATATGTACTTCAAGAGAGAAAAAAATAGATTAGTAGCTAGAGAGAATGATGGAAGTGAAAGTGAATGCGTGGTTGGGTGATTTGTGGTCTAAGCAAAGGCCAAAGAGACAAAAGGGTGTGTTCTTGTTGTAGTTTCTAAGTGGTCATATCTCATGCTCTTGATTTTGTCTTCCTCTCAAAGCCACTGTTGCTCCATATGGCTTCCACTTTCTTATTATATTTACTTATCTTCTTTATCAATCATATAAAGAATGATTAAATGGTTGTTTAGGATCAATGATTTCAAGATAAGTTGGAAACGAAAAAAATGAAAAATTGTTTTCAAAGGGTTGGTGGAGGAAAGTGTGAGCCATGAATGGACAATCTAAAAGAGGGAAGATATATATTAAACTTTTTAAAATGAATGAGACTTTGAGAAGACATTAGGTACACAATATTCATAAGTATGTTACATTTAATATATAAATGAATTAAAGGGTAATAATAGAAATGGACCAAAAGGTACTATCAACAAACAAGACGTTGAATCATATAATTACATGTGCAATTATAAATCAAAGATTACTTGGCTTTGTTTGTCTTTTACTACACAACACTAACCTCCGTACACATCACATAGGCTGGACATTCGGGTATTCGGGTCGGTTCTGATTACTACTCGTTCGGGTCCGAGTATTTCAGGTATACGATTTTGCTATCCGTTTTGGAACCGAATATTATTCGGTTCGGGTCCTCTCGGGTCCGGGTCGGTTCAGATATACATTTTCTATACCCATTTAAGAACCGAAACCATTTCGATTCGGTTTCGGTTCCGGTTTGGGTCCGGATATAGTATTGTAAAAAAAAAATCGAGTATATTATATACCTAAAAGTACCCAAAAAATTATGTACTCAGGTATAATTTCGGGTATTCGGCTATATTTTTGGATATTCGGGTATTTTAAATACCCAAAGCCTCAGTTTTAGAATAATATAATAGTTGTATAATAATTTATAAAATCATAGTAAACTAATAATGTGACTAATAATATTGAAACTCATATTCCCACACAAGTTATATATAAGAAAAATATAGTTTTGACAATCATTAATAATGCTATGTCCAATCTTTTGCTCAAAATAAATAAATGCAAATTTATTTTTTCGAATGTCAATAAACTATTTTTGGAAAAATTCATTTTCTGAAAATAAATTAGTAGCATTCCAGTAAAATGGTATGCCAAACTTAATGGCTACTCCAATATAACCACATAGTCATTGCAGCATTCATACCAAACTTTTAAATTTATAAGATGGTTTGAAAAAAAAAATTCAAACTAAATCAAATCTATTAGCTTCTTTAAAATTCTTTCTTACACTTAGTTTTCCATCTTCTGTTAAAACTCTGTCTATACAATTTTCTTTATCGAGTTGAGCTGAAAAAACATCTCAATAGATACTTGAGAAATTTCATCTGTCCACTTAATATTAATCTATGATACAAATTAAATTATCAAAAATAGTTGTAAATTTATTTCTAAAACAATAAACATCAAAAGTTTCATACCTCTCATTACCATCTTGGTTCATTGTCCCACAATACTAAATTGAATTCACTCAATTAATCTACTTTGATTCGTTTTACACTTGTTGAATCCAATGAAATAATAAAACGTGAGATTGTTTGACCTAATATGGAAGAATTACATTATACGTGCTTTTCCTTACATTCATGTTTTGCTAAAGTCAAAATAGTTGAATACTATACAACTTATAAAACAGCGTAAGCTTAAGAAAAATACACATCGACAGACATGTGAACAAAAAAAGCAAACAGACTTCTTGAGAATTGAGGAAAATTTTGGAAACAAAGTTCTCTTTTCTTGCTTAATTTAGAGTTGGTGTTAAGCACCATTTGAATCATGATCAATCCAGTGCTTGAGCCAATCAGGACTATCTTTTGCAATGTATGATTGATATGTATGTTCTCGAGTCACAGAGCGTGCTATGGCAAGAGATAGATAGTTTGTTTTTGTCGATCCATCTGAAATCTGCCAGTCATATATAACATCTAGGTGGTTGCTAATGGCGTCCAAAACATATATGAGTTTTTAGAGTCTATCATCAGTCACAATGTAATATAATGGCCAGCAATTTCACAAAACTGATTTGATATTTTCCAAGTATTTTTGCTGATATGAATGAATCTCCTATATTTTTGAAATAAATCTCAGAGTAATGAATTTCGTCCACGAAATAATGAAATTTTCCAAAATGTTTGAACTGAGAAATTATATTGTATTCTGAGTTTTTTTGTTGTCAACAATAATTGGATCGACAAGCCCTTGCCAAATTTCTCCAACTAGAACATGGTAGGATTCAAACTCACCACTTTGTCCAAGCTAGATCAGGGATGCAAACTGGAGCACCTACTTTTTGGTAGATTCTAAGTTTCTAAAAGTGAGCGATTTTGTTTTTCTAGTGAAAACGATGAAAGTACTCAGATCTTCTTTCTATTTTATTTTCTTTATGTTCCTCTTACTACAAAAAATGTTTACACTGATAGCATAGTGACATGGCACGGTTTGCTATACTGATATCGTAGATTAGTTTTTACATTTAAAAACGTTAAAAATATTTTGCACTAAGCGGAAACGAAAATCACTTATTCCACCAAACACTTAATCAAAATTTCAATTTTTTCATTTTCCTCTTTCTAGAAAACCCCTAAAACATTACTATTTCCTCGTGTTTCGTTTCTTCCTTTTCAACTCTAAAGCCTCAATTTTCCCATATTTCTTCCTTAATTTGAAGAAAATCTCTAACCTTAATTTTGTGTATGATGCCGGATGTCATATATAAAAGACGAAAGATCGAAGTTTTTGAGACCGACCAAGATTCATGACTCCATCGGAGGGTGAATATATACGAAAATCCCTACTGTAATCTTTTTCGTTTTACCAGTTAGGTTCTTATCATATTTAAGAACGTCGAAAAGTTGTAGATAGATTGAGATTTTCGTAAACGAGTTATGTAATTTGTTATGAAACGAGGACTCTTCGAATCTCCTTCCAGCTATGCTCCTCCTCTTTCTAGGTTCAAAACAAATTTTGAAGGTCTATTCTTCCTCTTTACTTACAAATCAGGGTTCTTCGTCTTTTTGGTTATTCGATTTGAGTTTTACATCTTTTATTTCTATTCCTTTCTATTTTTATTTTATTTTACCCTAAGAAGTTGCTCGTGTTAGCTCGTTGGATTTTTTTTTCATTCTTTATAGTTTTTATAAAGCTTTCACATTCATATATGACTTGTGTCTGGATTGTGTTTTGCTGTCTTGTATGAGTTTTCATTCAAGGTTTTACTTGGATTCCTATGATTTAAGGACTTGAGGTCATTTATTTAAACATTTTTGGTATACAATAAATATAAAGCTTTACAAATATATTTGCTGTTTTATATAATTTTTTCCAGATATAAAGGCAGTTATTTCAAGTTTAACCATACTTAACATAATAATTAGATAATTTTTCTTCTAGACAATTTATTATATCGTTTTTCTAAATATTTTAAAGGTATTAGTATGAGGAGACATAGTTTATCATATAATCATAATCGTGAAAGACATAATCTATTTTAATGATAAATTCAGGTTAAACAGTGCCTATAATTCTAAAAATAATACTTTAAGGTAATTTTTCAAAAAAATTAAAATATTTTAATATTTTTTTGAAATAATATGGGGAGTGAATAATTCAGGTGGTAAATTAATCTTATTTTGTTTCTTTGGTATTAGAACATCTGGTGTACAAATGTGTTGTGAAATATATATATATATATATATTATTATATTATTTATGAAGAGAGAGAGGAGTGTAAGTTGTAAACTAACCTCATTTTGCTTTATTATTAACTTATTTTTACACACACTTAGACAGAGGAAAAGACCTATTTATAGTAGAACAATAACGGTGTATAAAAATGGTCAATAAACTTTAGTCAGCAAGAAGAGAAATAATAAAATATTCTTAATAGATAATTATCATATTATAACATTTTGGATTTTTTTTTCACAAAATGCGTGAGAGAAAGTGAACATTATAAAAGCATACAATAAACATCCCAACAACAAACACGCCCATTGTGACTAAGATGGATATCTCGTATCTGAAAATTAGCAGTTCACCTTGTTAATTTGCCAGAACACAAATAATTCAATTTTCTCTCATGAACAATTTGTGTCAATGGATTAGTTCGAATCCAGAATTTGCGATAATGGGTGTAATCCGAAAAAAGATTCATAAGTAGTTGTTAATAGGGTTGAAGTTACTAAATTCTAAGGAGTATGTATCAATTTATGCATAATTGTTCCGGATATAGTTCCCTTAACTATATTTTCTAAACGAGCCAGAGCCAATCAAAGCTGGTCTAGTAAAAGATCCGCTGTAGAGCGAATCCGTTTATTGTTCAAATGATTCATATCATCAAGTGTACTCATTCCAAATTTCATCCCAATAAAATAATCGGCAGCTGCTTATATATTTCGTGGTAACAAAAATATATTGTTCTGGAGGTATACTAAGATTCAGTCTCCAAATATTATTTCGGCGACCAATCCTTCCTAATTCACACCTTTGGTGAAAGAATTTTTTGTACTTTACATAAGGATTCATAAAATATTGGATCTCCATCTACCTACACAAGAAAATTATTGATAAAACTCCTAAACAGCATTTTCTTTTGACCCAATTTTTCTTTTCTCTTTATCGGTCAAGAAAGATAAAAAACATTTCAGGGTAGCAAACTCATAGCTGATGATAGAATTTCTCTTAGATTCAAACCAATAACTGATGATAGAACTAGAATAGATACTTTATGTTTCCTACTCATAGGGAGCCTTCACTATAATAATATTTCAGGGTTTGCAACGATAATTTGGTATATTAACTATATGACCATTAACTAAGATATGTCCATGGTTAACTAATTGGCGTGCTTGAGGAATAGTCAAAGTCATACCCAATCTATAAATGATGTTATCCAAACAGATTTCAAGTAATTGTAGTAAAACATGACATGTTGACTCTTTGGTTTTACTAGCAATATGAACATATTTAAGTAATTGTCATTCTGTAAGACCATAATGAAAATGCATTTTTTGTTTTTATTCTAAACAAATATGATATTGAGATTTTTCTCCAGGGTGTGATTGGTTTCCAAGATCGCTTCCTACCTTAGGCCTTTTACTAGTTAGTCCAAGTAAAGCCCTCGACGTATTTTTTTTAAAAAAAGGCCCTCACGGTAACGTGACATAAAAAACTCCTTTTATTAAAATTGTACAAAAGTAAACAAAATTAAAACTGAACTAAATGATAATGATGCAATTACGTGAAATCTACACCGATAAACTATTGGAATACAAAGAGTAAGAAGATATATTCTCTCAATATACCAATTTTTTTATTGTATATACAATATACAATATAAATTATTTAAATTAATATTTTATAAATTAATATCCACTAAAAATCTGTAGAGGTTTAACTATATATAACTCAAATAAATAAATTAAAAAAATCTTTTATTTTCTTGATTTATTTTGCAAAGATCTAACTCTTTTACCCCAATAAATATTCCTATATGGACGTTTATATGACATAATATGGAGTGGTAAATCTTGGAAAAATGTGCAAGAAGACTTTTCAATCTTCTTTGATTTTTAAAGTACATTAAAATCATGTAAAAACGAAAAAAATGGAAAAGCCGGTTATCAAAATCGAATTGATGACCATCACATTACAAATGCGATGCTCAGCTAAGCGGGCTCAAATCAAATGGCGCATGCATACAAAAAAACTAAACTCTAAAATCGTATCAAGTAACTATTCTATTCATATTTTCCTTATCTCTATTTAGAATTAATAATATTCTATATATTCTGGAACAGAATATAGGTCAAATAAATAGTAACTATCATTAAATAAATAAAACATAACCTTAATTAATAGAATGTAGCAGTATATCGACTTTCTATAACTTGATTTCATTAGTTTCTAAATGAGAGAGAGAGAAAAATCTTAATTAGATCACAAATTTTTTTAATTAAGTTAAATCATATCTAATTTGAAATTCTTGTTTTTTTTCCAACATCATGCTATTATTATTATTTTATACTTTTTCTTTTTTATTTATTTATAATATTATACAATTATTAGAATTAATATTCAAATAGAATTTCTTAGAATTACACTATTAGAGAACATTAGTTTTGGGACGTTGTAAAATTGGGACGTATTTGCAACTCTTTTACGACGTTTTGAGATTTCATTGTAAAGGAGTTGTAAAGAGACAACGAAAATTTTCGTTGTAAACAAGTTGGTATTTTACGAATTTTTCACAACGCTTTCCCATTTCTAAAACAATTCGTTGTTAATTAGTCCCTAAATTGCAACTCTTTTACGACCTCTATATTTTACATCGAATTAAAATCGAATGTCAAAGTAGGTAAACACGTTTTTCTTGTTACGTAAAAGGTTTAAATAAAATTCTAAATTATGTTGTAAAGGCGTTGTTAAATTTAAAATTTTCGTTGTTAAAACATCTCTACTATGCAACTCTTTTACGACAAAATAATTTACAACTATTTAAAGACGTAATTTTAAATTATATATTTATGTTTAGGTACATGTGTTGTAAATCACTCGTAATTTGCGAGAAGTTGTAAAATCATCGTTCATTTTTTGCATATATAAGGGGGAAGGCTCTCTTCATTAATCACAACATCAAAAAACAAAAAAAAACATGGTAGAGAAGAAAAAAAAACGGTTTTGGGAAAAAATCTAAAAAATGTCTTTTGGTGGAGATATATTCGAGCAACAGAAGTGGATGTGTATGCATAGATATGCTGCCGGAATCGTGACAAAGGATTTTATGAACGGGGCAGAAATATTCATCCACCAAGCTAGTCAAACCGAAATCACGGTTGAATCGGGTAAGATGTTATGTCCTTGTCGAAAATGCAAAAATACGAAATTCGCCCGAGTAGAAACTGTTTGGAATCATCTATTAAATAAAGGGTTTACACCACATTACAATTGGTTTCACCATGGGGAAGGCGTGGAAACATTTCAATACGGTACACAAAAATTTTGCTAGGAATATTAAGAATGTTTATCTTGCTCTATGCACAGATGGTTTTAGTCCGTTTGGAATGTCTGGTAGACAATATTCTTTGTAGCCAGTAATCCTCACGCCTTATAACCTTCCTCCGGGAATGTGCATGGAAATTTTATTCCTAAGTATACTTGTTCCTGGTCCTAATCATCTAAAACGGTCTCTTGACGTGTTTTTGCAACCTCTAATTCATGAGCTGAAACAGTTATGGACGCACGGGGTTCGAGCATATGATTGTTCTGCCCAAAAATTTTACGATGAAGGCGGTGCTTATGTGGACGATAAGTGACTTCCCTGCCCACGGAATGTTATCTGGTTGGACAACACATGGGAGATTGGCTTGCCCATATTGCATTGGGAGGACAGATGCATTACAACTGAAGCATGGTAGGAAGACGTCTTGGTTTGATTGTCATCGTCGATTTCTTCCAATTAACCATCCTTACCGACGGAACACAACTTTATTCAGGAGTAAAGTTAAGGTAAAGGATCCCCCACCATTGAATATATCAGGAAAGGAAATCAAAGCAAATATGGATTATTACGGGGCTTTGGTAACTGTTCCTCGAGGAGGTAATTGGCACGTTCCTAATAATATGTCGGATTATTACGGACGACATCATAACTGGCATAAGAAGAGTATATTTTGGGAGCTGCCATATTGGAAAGATTTGTTAATTCGACATAATTTGGATGTGATGCACATCGAAATTTTTTTTTTTTGAGAATTTCATGCATACGATTTTGAACATTCTAGTAGGACAAAGGATAACATGAATTCACGTTTAGACTTACGAGCTATTTGTTCAAGGAGTGAGTTGCATATCAAAACTGGCGGCAAAATTCCAATTCCGATATTTAGGTTGTCATCTGAGGCGAAAACGGCGTTATTCAATTAGGTGTCATCAGAGGTGAAGTTTCCTGATGGTTATGTTTCGAATCTCTCAAGATGTGTTGAGCAAGGGCAAAAGTTTACAAGGATGAAAATTCATGATTGTCATGTGTTCATGCAACGACTACTACCCTTTGCTTTGGTGGAGTTACTTCCAAAAAATGTACATGAAGCACTTGCAGGTTTTTGTTTAACATAATATAGTAATGGATATAAACATATATATATATATATATATAACTCTTATAATGTGCGGTGTATATTGTAGGTATTGGAGCTTTTTTTAGAGATTTGAGTGCACGAACAATCACAATAGAAGGTTTGGAACAACTTTCAACAAATATACCGCTCTTGTTGTGCAACTTAGAGAAGACTTTTCCTCCTTTGTTCTTCGATGTTATGGAACATCTCCCAATGCACCTTCCTCACGAAGCACTCCTAGCAGGACCTGTTCATTTTCGATGGATGTACCCATTTGAACGTTTTATGAAAACGCTTAAGGGCAAAGCAAAGAATCTTTCAAAAGTCGAAGAATCAATCATTGCTGGTAGCCTGACAGAAGAAACGTCGCATTTCACATAGTACTACTTTGCACCCACGTTCACACAAGAAAACGAGCACCAAGGAGATATGATGATGGTGGTGTTGCCCAACCTTATGCAATAGAGGGAGTTCCCGATATCTTTTCCCCAATTGGGTGTCTCAGTGGCAAATTAAAAGAAGTTTGGTGGAGTTGTCCCGAAGATCGCCACACGGCACACACATATATACTTCTGAATTGTACAGAAGTGCTTCTGTTTGAAAGTTATATATATATATATATATATATATATATATATATGAATTGTATATATTTATTGAAATGTGTCTAGTATTACTTTTAAATTAATATATTTCTATACATGTATAGTTTATTTGTTAGTCAGGTAAAAGAAACTATTGAAGGAATTTAAGATGCAGAAGTACTTAAGCGGAAAGATATGCACTTTACACTCTAGTTGAAGGGTCAAGTAAGAGTAAATTGTATACATACGAAAATTCTAATTACGTTGTGATTAATTTTAAACTGTGTATACAGGTTGAATATGATGATTTATTCTACCCACCATGGTTTCATGATTTGATCTAAGGTCCTATTACTAAGATAACAACAACACCCATGTATTTCACCAGAGATATGGTATGCTACAAGTGAATATTTGCGACAAAAAATGAATCCTAATTTTAGGATGACAGACCCCTTCAATTTAGTCCATATGATGTATTTGTCTTGAGCTAGGGGAAATGCATCTCAAGTACATCAATTAGTGGGTATGAGAGGATTAATGTCAGATCCCCAATGACAAATAATTGATTTACCTATTCAAAGCAATTTACGTGAAGGATTGTCTTTAACGGAATATATTATTTCTTGTTATAGAGCTCGTAAAAGAGTTGTAAATATTATTGTATGCACATCAAATGTTGGATATCTTACATGTGACTTGTTGAAGTAGTGCAATATATTGTTGTATGTAAAAAAAATTGTGGCACTATCCGAGGGATTTCTGTGAGTCCTCGAAATAAAAATCGAATGATGTCAGAAATAATTTTTATCCAAACATTCATTACTCGTGTCTTAGCAGACGATATATATATAGGTTCCTGAAGTGTCGCCTTTCAAGATCTTGGGATTGGACTTGTCAATTTATTAATAACCTTTGGAACACAATCAATATCTATCGAACTCCCTTTACTTTTTGGAGTACATCTTGGATATGTTGATTATGTTATGGTCGGAGTCCCACTCATGGTAACCTAGTTGAATTGGGGGAAGTTGTAGGTATTGTCGTGGGTCAATATATTGGCGAATCGGGGACTTAAATAACATTAAGAACTTTTCATACCAGCAGAGTATTTACATGAAGTACTACCGAACATGTACGAGCTCCTTATAATAGAAAAATAAAATTCTATGAGGACTTGGTTCATCCTACACGTACACGTCACGGGCATCTTGCCTTTCTATATTGTATGGACTTGTATGTAATTATTGAAAACGCAGATATTATACATAGTGTGATTATTCCACCAAAAAGTTTTCTTTTAGTTCAAAATGATTAATATGTGGAATCAGAACAAGTGATTGATGAGATTTGTGAGGGAACATACACTTTTCATTTTAAAGAGAATGTTAAAAATAGCGGGCGAAATGCATTGGAGTACTGATATGTCTCATGCACGCGAATTTATATATATTAATTTTTTTTTGTTCATACCACTTATAATGATTGATAATTCACAAATTTCAATTGATTTTTTTTTTATTTTTGAAACTAGTTATCTTTCACTGCTTTTTTAAAAAAAATATGAAACTTAGGGAAATACTTTATAAACATATAGGTATAAAAACATATTTTATTGAATCCCTTCATACCTACTATAATGAGTTATTTACTAGTAGTTTTCTACTAACAGCTGTAACTATAACCTCAGTTCTATTTATTGGTTTAAGCAAGATACGACTTATTTGAAATTAATTGAACGAAATTTTTTATGAAAGCTATACTGGCCCAAATTAAAACCCAGCCTACTGTTTTAATAAACCCAATAACCAACTAATTGTGATGACAAGATGGATCCAAAAATTGGTGAGCTTTTGCTCTCAAAATCATTATATTTCGTCCATATTACTACTCTCCTTTGCTCCCCTAAAATTACTCTAAACTCACAAGTCACAGCCAACATCTACATCGATCTTAACATATTTTGTATCCTGGTTTGAAGCCAAATAAAAGTCGTCTTAGCTTTGAGATGTGGACTTTAGCTTCTAAAACTGATAATATAATTTCTGAACAAAGAATAATACAACTACCATCTGATAACAGATTTAGTTTATAAAATTTCAAAATTTATGAACTTAAATGATCATTAGCTATTATAGTTAACTATCCATTATAAACGTATAGTTTGAATATAAATCTAATGTAATATATAGAGACTACAGAGCTTTATTAAAGTAATAGAAAGTAGAAACCTAGACGAAATATAGCTACAAGATAAGATGGCAAGACAAATAAGAAATCTAAGGCGGTAAAAAGTCTTTGTCAAAACTTTTGAAGTAATCCATGTAATTTACGTATAGAAGAATAAATTATGCTAAACTGAAATAAATTTAACAATAAGGTTAATGTCATATTGATTGAAGAGTCTTAACTGTTTCACTTCGCCGCATCAGAAACACATCTAAGAGACTTAAACTCAAGACAACCTTCTAACACTTCTCTTATGCACATGTCTTTGGTGTTCACTTCAACTTTCTCACCAAAACATGAACTTGATCATTTTGTTATCTTCTCTTTGGTGAAAATTAAGAATTTTCCATTTTAATAGAAATTTGATTTTATGTAGTCATGTAAGATTGATAATTTTTAAAAAATCCTAAATATAGTCACAATTTTTCCATTGGAAAATCTCCAAAATCTACATTTTCTTTTCACTGGAAATATTTCCAACATGATCTAGAAATGGAACATAATTGTTAAATTATAAACTTACACTAAAAACGAAACTAATACCTCTTAGTAATCCAATCCCAATATTAATTTATTTTCAAATATATCCCACCACCTTGTAGAGTTTTGACCCGACCCGAATACCCAAATACCCGAAGCAACCAGGTCTTATGCAAACAGTTCTTCAAAACTGATCCTCTGTATTTCATTTTACTTCCTCTGTTTTCGTTTTCAATGTGTCGTACTCTTATTGTCAGAACTCGGTGGCACCACATGATCACTACCCTCCACATCATCATCTTCATCATCGTCACAAGTACAGGTTTTTACCGCAGGAGTAGCCAAGTAAGTAGGTTTAACATCTCCGGCCATAATCACCAAAAACTTCTCAGGTAAAGGAACAGACTTCACCGAAGGTTTCTGATCACCAGCCTCGAGATCTCTGTCTCTTGTCTGGTTTTCATCACCATCAAGATAACCAGAGAGACGCCAATAAGAGCAAGCGAGGATTAAAAGAGCAAAAGCGATGAGACCAAGCATCGCAGCTAAACCACCAAACAGATAAGGAACTGGTGAATGCCACGGGGAGTGAGGTCCTCCCATGGTGTTGCTTCTGTTTCCCTCCACGTTTTCTCTCGGAGGGTAATATTGTCTTCCTTCCATTGTTTTGAGACTGAGAGGAAAAAGAAAGAGAGAATCAAATTAGGTTTGGTTTTTCTTTTGAAAATAGAAAATGGTTTTTGGTGAGAAGAGGATTGAGTGACTAAAAGGTTTTATAGAAGCGAATTAACGTTGTGGATTGTGTGTGACGTATATATAATATTTCCTTTTATTTTTTTGCGTATGAGATTCTTTTTTAGTTTCGTTCCGTTAAATTCATTATTTATATAGAGAAAAAAGCAATATGAAATCAATTTTATATTCTATGATTTATCAATTAATGATTATATGGAGTCTTGACGTGGGTGCATAACTTTGCTATGTTTTTCTTATTTTTTTCCGTTTGGTACTGTTATTGAGGTGTTATATAATTTGCAAATACAAAATAATTATCAGCTAATAAATT